>CM076569.1:713586640-713774524 GCA_034641835.2 Pinus albicaulis
GGGCCCTTGTTTTGAATTTTGAATAAGGAATAGATTTTGGGTTGCGGATCGACACATGGCAGGCGCAACAATGGTAGGTAGCGGAGCTGCCGAGGTTGCGGAGGAATAGGAGATAGCTGATGAGGCTAACACAGATAAGTGCAGACGAAGAGAAGATACGACAGAGAACAGATAGCGGAACTCATGGGCAACAGAAAGAAGTCGAAAGCAGCTGAAGAAGAACACAAGAGAAACTAGCAGTTACACTGGCGGGTGAATAAATGGGCCGTCAACCAGCCGAAAAGAAAGTCATGCACGGATGTAGAGGGATCGAAGAGATTAGAGCAGATGCCGCAGAAGAGCTCTGTCCTAAGCACGACATTCTTGTATTTCCTAGGCTTCTATTGATCTATCATGGCTGTATTATCTCTCTCTCTGTCCTGTGGGACGTCTGTACTAGAAATGGAAAGCTCTTCCTGTCGAGCGATGTAACTGTGGATCCAGCTGAAGGTTATTAATATACTTGAAGGTTACTGTCTTATTGTATGAGTTACACGTATCCATGATGTCTGTGGTACCTTGAAATTTTTTTTGCTTAGCATCTGCATAATGTTCTGAGAAGATCTTTTATGTATGATGTTATGTATGCAAATGATTCTATGTTAGCTTCGAGTTGCGGATCCATCCACCACTACCAATATGTTCCCCTTCTGCATGTGGTCGTGGCACGCCTCGGGTGAGACTCTTTGCTCTTCAGAGTAGGGTGAAAATGCCGGCGTGGTTCTAGACTACAGTGGACTCCTTTGTTGGCCCCAATCCCCGAACCTGGGTCTTGCCTGCGAGACCTGTTTCCTCGCCAACAAATGGTTCCGTTGCCGGGACCCTAAACTTCATTAGGGGAACTAAATCATGGCATCAAGGATCTTCGAAGGAGAAATACGGAGATGGTGGGATAACCACCTAGACCAGTTTATAGCTCAGCAAGCGGAGCTAATGAATCAAAAAGAGAAGGTGCTCAAGGATCTAGTCATTTTCTCGGATTCTGCCAGTGATACCTACGAGATCCTCTGGGGAAAATTCCCTAGCGACCTCTATAATTGGTTGCGGAGGTTGCAGACCAAGGTGACTAAGGACAAATTGCGGAATATCAACCGCAAGTGGGTGCACGGAGATCTGGTGGCCCTACATCGGCTGGATACTGAGTTGACCCGCGCTGTGGATTTTTGGGTAGAGTCTACCTTGGACGGGTATATTGTGGAGTTTGCAGCAGAGTGCTACCAGTCCTTCTCCAGAGCCGAGGCTATATTCCGATCCGGACTAAGAGAGAAGCTGCTTAAGGAAATTCCATTGTGGATTAAGGCCCTGATGGTGGACGAAGGGCTGATGGAATTCCAGAAATCGGGCATGGAAGCATAAACCTCCAGTGCTGGGGGAAGGGCCTGAGGGAGGAATACTACGTGAAATGTGAAGCGGGGGAGTGGGGGAATGGATGCTGAGACCGCAAGGAGGTTGAGGGAGCGACGTGCACATTGGAGTGCGCAGATCGCCGACAGGTGGCGAGAAAGGGTGATGCGGGAGTTGAAACAGCGAGGGAGTAGTCGGAAGGATAAAGAGGAGGCGCCTCAGAGGATAGTGGATATGGAAGGCCAGGTGGGTCCCCAGGAGATGGGAGGGACCATGGTGGGAGTACGGCGGGTGCATGGGAGCCCAGCCAGGAGGAAGAGGGAGATGATGTCTGATGAAGGAGATGCAGATGTGCGGCCCGAAGAAGGTTCCGATGGCGAGTGGTACGTCGCGATGCAGCGGTTATTCCAAGAAAGGACGACATTCATATCTCCAGGTATTCCTACATCCCAAAGTTTGAATGGCAAGGATCCCTACCTTCCCCTGGTACTCTATAAACCTTTAAGTGATATTTTCGTTAATTTAAACGAGTTGAGTCGATTGCATAGCAGTCCATTGTCAGCAGCGACGCATGCTAATAGCAGCATTACTGGTAGTATAGCAATTACTAGTGGCATAATTACGCAACCAGGACCCGGAGGGTTCATTCTAGTCACACCTTCGCAAGTGAATATGGCGGGGTCATTCACTCGGTACCTAGAATTTTCTGGGCGGGGTAATGACGATGTGGAACAACACTGGTACCTCTGTGAAGCCATATGGAGGGCTCGGCAGATGCCAGATGCAGGAAAGCTAATAGAATTCCAAACCACGCGGGAAGGCGTTGTCTTTGTGGACACCGTAAAATTGAATTTTGAATCCAACAATTATGGACATCTAAGCAGATTTTTCAGGAGGTTGCAAACACTAATGACGGACCAGCAAGGTATGTCTGAAATATGGTATATGTGAGAAGGAGAAATTGCATAGGAGGGCGAGGCGCGAGGATTCAAGAATGCGATCGGGAAACTTAGCTGCCATCAGCGAACGCCGGAGGACTGGTTCATCAAGGCTCTGCTTCCCTTGACACGAACCCCCCTCACTCAACAAAATATTGACAACTTGTAGGATGCTTTGGAATAGGCTATGAAGATAGAGGCGATGGCGGGATACCCTCAGGAATATAGGGGAGGGTCGGCCCTGCAAGACCCATCCCTACTGGGACTACAACATCAGATTGCCAATATGACCGAAAAAATTAAGGAGATGCAGCCTATAAGACCAGCCAGGTCGAATGTCTGGTGCACACACTGACTAGTAGAAGGGCACGTGGCAACTGAGTGTCCTCAGTTGCGAAGCCCGGGAGTGGGGCCCTCAGTAGCAGCAGTACAAGGGACTCCACCTATCGGGGGAGGCGCACTGATAAAACCGCAAGGGGTCTATCCGCCGCAATAACCGTATGTAGGGTTCCCACATCAACCAACCCAAGCCACAACATAGTATTGTGAAATTTTCTGAAAGGTGGGTCATCAACCTCAGATGTGTCCAATTTTGCAGAATTAATCCAATGTTTCGAACAATGTATACTGTGAGTCCTGTGCTTCCACGACTCACAACACCGAACAGTGCAGAGCTCTAGATGCATTAGCGGACGGAGTGGACTGACCCACTCCTACGGGGTGGACAGAGCCAGAGGTAAGAGAAGAGCGAGTATGCGGGGCGCACGGAGGACGAGGTCACTAAAATCCTACAAGCTGTAGGTGGGGAGGGTCATGTGGCCCGTGAATGCCCCCTACCTAGAAGACCGTGGTGTTCCCAGTGCCGCGTGAACACCCACACGACAGAGGACTGCCCTGAACTTATCAAGAAGTGGGAGGAACAAGCAAGGCAGAGAGGCAAAAATCTGGTAAACGTAGAACCTTGAGGGACAGTGACTCTGACCATGCAAAACGTAGCCATAGTGACGCGAGGAGGAAAGAAAACGGGAGAGGGCGCTCGTGAAAAGGAGCTGATACGGGTGATCAGGCCCGCATCCCCGAAACAACTAATCAAGCCGGAAATGCAGAAGAAATATTTCCAGGAGGCGGTAGATATTTTTTCCTAGCTGGGGGGAGACAAAGGTATTGAGGTACCTATGAAGAACAATACTAGAGAATAGAGCACTATGGGGGCTCTAATTTAGGAATGGTTCCACCTATTCCTCAAAATTGTTAACAATGCTTCGATGTGGGAACAGCTCAAGCATACCCTGGAGGATGTATTGTAGGGGAACCCAGGAATGAGGGAATCCTCGAACACAACACCCTAGTATGTACAGTGGGTCAAGCGGAACAAAAGAATAATGGGAAAAGAATTCCAGTTAAACATGTAGGTTGCGGGATTTCAAATTAGAGACACCATGCTCGACTTGGGCTCTGATGTCAATATCCTGCCTTGGAATATGTGGGAAGCTCTAGGGCGGCCACAGCTGACTTACTCGCCAATCCAGCTTAGGATGGCAAACCAGTACTGCATTGTGTCGATCGGCAGACTCGAAGATGTCGAGGTCGACATTGCAAGGGTAAAGACTTACACGGATTTCGAAGTACTAGATATTATGGGAGACAAAGATCCATACCCTGCATTGCTAGGAATCAACTAAGCTTTTGAAAACTATCCCATCATCGATCTCAAGAAGGAGCTGATGATTTTTGAAAATGGAGAGGTCCGATTCACTCAGCCTCTCGACCCGTATCAAGGTCCGAGATATACAGAAACTATGGATAACAGGGACGATGCTCAGATATTGGACAACCTCTATCAAATGACAGCAAGGAAGCGGGAGGATTATATTAACCCGATAGCAACCGGCTCCGTAAGCTGGCGAAGTGTCCATAGCTCGGAGCTGGGGTCGGAACTAGCTTGGGAGGACTGACAGCAAGGTGGGTATGAGACCAGAACAAGGATATGTGCCAATATTGCCAAAGTCCATTGGATTGGAGTTGAGATAAGGGATTACCCCACCTTGTCCAACATGCAAGCAGTAAATAGCTTCATTGCAAAGGTAGAAGACAAGGTACCAGAGGAAAATAGGATACCACTCTTGGACATAGCACTACAGTCCACATCAGCCAGGTGGTAAAAATCACTACAACTCCCTGTCGCGGTGGAGTTGTGTGGCGGAGGCTTTGAGGGCACGGTTCAAGGAAGACAAAGGACCTCAAAGCAAGCAAAGGTACCAAGGAACTTCTGATCTAAGAGACCACCTGAATGCCTGTCAAGAGCAGTGGCAAAGTGTAGGGTACCCGGGGGAGCTGTGGGTACATCTGTTTTTCCACTCCTTGGATACCATCCCACATGCCTGGTACTTAGAAGAAGAGAGAAAGAGAGGGACCAGTTCTTGGTAGGAGGTTGCAAACAAATTTTTTCAGTGCTTTTCATTTGAGGGGAAGACAGAGCTAGTGTCCCAAGCATTATAGGCCATAAAAGGGGCACTATTTTTTCCCGATCCGGGCACCAACGGGAGGCCATTAGTACTAAATCCTAAAGGTAGACATAAGTTGGCTTGCCAACGGATCGATAGCGAGCCACACGATGACAGTTTGGAGGACCTGAGGCACCTATACTTTGAAGAGACAGAAGGAGAGCGGAACATTAAAGAAGAGCCTACCACTGAAGGAGTCCATCTACTTTCGCTGAAGACAAAGAAACTAAACATCAGCATGGAGGAAAAACCCAAACTGGCTATAGTTGGGGACTACTGGGACGAGGAGACGACAAAGGAAATTTTCAGTCTCCTCCAGGAATACGAAGACCTATTCCCTTCATCAGTCACGGATTTAAAAGGCATCAAAGGGGACCTCGGAGAAATGAGAATTGTGCTAAAACCGGACGCCAGGCCAATGAAGCATCAACCTTACGAGCTGAACCCGCGAATCAAGGAGAAAGTTAAGCTAGAGATCGACAAAATGCTGAAGGCGGGTCTAATCTTCCCTATGGAAGAAGCAGAGTGGGTGAGTCCCATCGTCATTCAAAATAAGAAGAACAAGTCAGAAATCCGCGTCTGTGTGTATTACCAAAGTTTGAACAACGCCTACATATGACCCATTTCCTACCCCATTTAGCGATGAAGTATTGGATAATGTTGCTGGAAATGAGGCCTACTCCTTCACTGATGGGTTCTCAGGATACCATCAGGTGCACATCATGGAAGAGGACAAGAAGAAAACGAAGTTCACCACCGAGTGGGGGTCTTCTGCATATCACGTGATGTTGTTCAGGTTGAAGAATGCCCCTGCTGTGTTTTCCAGGATTGTCATAGCTGCTTTCCAGGAATACATTCATAAGTTCTTGGAAGTCTACATGGAATATTGGACCGTCTACAGTTTGTTGAAAGACCACGCCACCTTGCTACGCATAATGTTTGATCGGAGTCGACAATTGAAAATTTCCTTGAACCTGAAGAAATGCATCTTTGCGGTTCCATTCGGAACGCTCCTAGGACATGTGGTGTGCAGGCAAGGGGTCTGCGTCGACCCCGCCAAGGTAGCAGTGATCATTCACATGGAAGCCCCGGAAACGGTGAAGCAATTTGAGGTCACTGCTGGGGCACACGAGTTATTACAGATGGTTCATCAGGAACTATGCGAAGATAACTGCTTCTTTGAAAAATTTACTATGGAAGTCAGAGATGTTCCAGTGGACGGATGACTGCAAGTTAGCCCTTGACACTCTAAAGGAGAAGCTGGCAACGACGCCCATTCTGGTCCATCCAGATTGGGATAAGTAGTTCCATGTGCATATCGATGCTTCCGGTATTGCACTTGGGGCTATCTTGGCGCAACCAAGGGAGATGACAGTTGACCACCCAGTCTACTTTGCCAGCCGCAAACTGTCTAATGTGGAGCGGAATTACACCACCATGGAGAGGGAGGCCCTCGCAATGGTGTACTCACTCCAGAAGTTTTGCCATTATCTCCTAGGTGGTAAGTTTAAGTTCTTCACTGATCACTCCGCATTGAAATACCTAGTCAATAATCCCGTTTTGGAAGGACGGATATGCCGATGGCTCCTATTCTTTCATGAATTCACCTTCGAAGTGATTGTCAAGCCCGGGAGTTTGAATGTCAGGCCCGATCATTTATCCAGGTTGGAGACGGGTGAGAACTAGGGCTCTCTAGATGATCAGTTGCCTGATGCTGATCTTTTCCAAGTAGAATCCATACCAGATTATTTGGCCGACATCGCAAATTACCTAACCAAGAGACAGTGTCCTCAGCACTATACCTGACCCAAAAATGGCACCTGGTCATCCGCGCCGCTGAATACCAACTGATTGCAGGGAAGTTGTATAAATTGGGCCTTGATGAGATTCTGCGAAGGTGTGTCCTCGACCATGAACATGAAGTCGTGCTGTGGAAGTTCCATAGCGGCATCGCGGGAGGACATGTGGGGGCGAAACCCACCACCAGGAAAGTGCTAATAGCTAGACTATGGTGGCTGACGGTCCATGTAGATAGTAAATCATTTGTCAAGAAATGTGATGTTTGTCAGAGAACAGGGAGGCCCTCTCATAGAGACGAGCTACCACTACACCCAGTGAATGTGTTGCAACCATTCGGGAAGTGGGTTGTTGACTTCGTAGGCCCCATAGCCCCTGTAGCTAGGCCTTGGTACATCATCACCACCACGGACTACCTCACCAAATGGGCCGAGGCAGTGGCGGTACGGGAATGTACGACAGATATGGCAGCCAGGTTCATATTTGAAAACATCATCAGTAGGTTTGGTTGCCCAAGGAGCTTAACCAGTGATCAAGGTACACACTTCATTAATGAAATGATCAAATCGTTGCTGGACACCTTCATGATCCAACATCACAAAAGCAGCCTGTACCACCCGCGGGTAAATGGCACTGTTGAAGCATTCAAAAAAATCCTTGAAAAGGGTTTGACGAAGATCTGCAATGCCAAGAAGGATGATTGGGACGAATGGTTGCCAGCCACACTATGGGCCTACAGAACAATGGTGAAGCGTTTGACTAATAAAACACCTTTCCAGCTGGTGTATGGCTGTGAAGCTGTGATTCCGGCCGAGTTCACCTTACCAAGTCTTCTGATCGCCACCTCCCTAAAGTTTTCAGAGGAGGAATCACTACAGGAACGCCTACATGAATTACAAGAACTTGATGAGGCCAAGTTCCTTGCCTAGTTTTATCAAAAGGTTCAGAAAGACAGGCAAAAGGGGTGGCATGATTGCCACATCAAGAGAAAAATGTTCCAGGTTGGAGGTAAGGTTCTCCTATACGATAGCAGGGTTCAGAAGTTTCCAGGAAAACTGCAGATGTACTGGTTGGGACCCTACTTCATCGTCGAAATTAAGGATTCTAGAGCCGTTCAGTTGGCTCAAATGGACGGTATTGTTTTACCTGGGTGGGTGAATGGTGCACGCCTGAAGCCCTACCATGACTAAGTTTCTTTAGCTTTCTGTTAATAACTCTCACACCCGAGAGAAGTTCGTAGAGTAGAGTAGTTGAATAACTCTCCCGCAACCAGGATGAGCATAGGTAGTGTTCTTTGTCCATGCATAAGTTGTCGATAACCGCTAGGTTGCGAGGACCAAAACACAACTGATTGTGGTCGGGGAGGGGTGCGTCCAGCATGTCATCCTCGTAGGATAAGAAAGTGTGTCAAGTGTCAGTCCCCATCATTTCATTTAGTACTTGTGTCAGTGCGTAGGATCGCCAAGATTGGAAACATAAATTGCCATAATTAGAAGTAACCTTGCAGTAATCATTTTTCCATAATTAGGAGTAACCTCAGCCGTCGCATCCGCCCCTTTCCCCATACCACCATCAGCAGATGTCAAAACACACCTCAGCAGGCGACTGATCACATGATTATTTCCATGGCGAAAGCCAGCAGGAATTAATTCATTATGGGGTCTCATCAACCTCACTCGTGTCGGTTAATTACATAGCCTGCATGAAGAAAAGCATGAGAATGCTGGAGAGATCCAAGTTAGAGTTAGAAATTTCTGAAGACACAAAGGCAATTGGAGTAGAACCAGAGCAGCAGAGGTGTCCCAAAGCAAAGGGCCAAGAGAAGGGGCCGAGAACTATTCTGAAGGTGTATCAATGCCGCGCAAAGATGACAAGAGCCAATCCAGCAGTAGTAGAATAGGAGCTCGACAGTCGGATTCATAAAATGGAGTCCCTCGTCAGGAAGTATGACAATGTCGCCCTCATCGATGCAGACCTCACGGACTCTTTTGAGTTCCCAGTGCTTAAACACCAAGTGTACATGGAGAGCTATACCACAAAAGCAAAGCGAGCAGCAACAAGGATTTTGCCTGATTTTCGAGGCATCCAGCAATCCTCCATACTGAATTTGAGGAACCTGCCAGTATTCGGGATGACAGGAGTAGCCATGCAATGTACCAAGTTCTTGCTCAGTGGAATTCAGAACAGGTCCTTGTGGTTGGGCAAAGAAATTCCAATCCATGCCGAGGACATTCACCGGCTCACAGGGCTCTCACAGGAAGGTCAAGACGTTTCCTCTGCATGCCAGACCATCTCCAAAAGAGAAAAGAAGTCGGGGGACACAGATTATTATGCAAAATATGGCACCCGGCAAGGAGGAAAGGGAGCGAAAATGGAACTCATCAACAATCCCGAAGTCAGGTTCGTGTGTTACCTCATTTCCAGTAAGACAATGAGGCATTACACCAAGGGGGAATGTACCCTGGACACCATTTCCATCTCGGAGCACTGCGTCCAGGGAACTAGGCTGAACTAGTGCTCCTTCCTGATGAAGGAGCTGTTCGACGCATGCGAGGATAATTACAAGAGGGCAATGGGCTTCATCTATGGATACTTGATAGTCGCGCTGGCCATGTGGAAGTGGCATGCCCCCCTCGTCAGGCTGCCGACAGAAATAGTGGAGGGTCAACCTCTGGCAATGAGATTCGCCCCATGGAAGGTGTCGGGAGATCCCAGCACCAAAGAGGTCAATGCAGAGGCCTTCCGGAGTTGGTATGGTTTAATGACTGATGTGTTGACAAGCCAGTAGAGGATTCCCAAAAATCTGCTGGATGGATACAGCGAGCAAGTCTGGTTCGAGGTCAGCCACAGGCACATGTTCCTCTGACCTACTTGCGTGCTAGAAGAGACATTTCAGATGAGGCTGCTGAAATTCAAACTCGACAATGCAACCTTCCACAATGAAGTTTGTTCGTGGCCGGGGGTCGCGATGGAAGTCTGAAGCAGGGTATACACATACAATTTCGACAAGATGCTACCACATCAACTGCTTGGCGAATCAGCAACGGAGGCGGCAAAAAAGGTCTCCAACTTGCAAATCTTCCCACTCATTTGCCAACTAAATACACAGGTATGAAGCTTCAATGAAGTGGTCCAAGTAATCTCAAGCAGTGCCACTCCTTTCCCTGTTTTTTCTAAATTTCAAATTTCTCAGTTCACCCCGCTTCTCCGTACAACCTCCATCACCTCCCGCATTCCCAATGTTTTGTTTACTTCACCAAGTCCAATGACCACCCTGCTGGGGGAAAATAATAAGTCCGCAAACACGCTAGTGGTTCCCAAGGCTAAGAAGGCCAAAACCACGGAGTCAAGTCCGGTGGTTGACCTCACTGAGGAGGATCCACCCCGGAAACTAAGCAGAGGGGTACCCATCCAGGAAGAACCACTCATCGAGACAGGGGAAATAGGTGGGATTCCACCTCAACCTCCCATTGACCCCTCCGCCTTCATAAACATCCATATTTCACCACCCCGTACTGACCCACTCCCACCTACCACTTCATCTGCACCATCCAACTCATCTGCCACCGTATCAGACCCAGTAATCCGGGAACTAATCAATGGGGACCATAGGACCAAGGCCGACTCAAGTACAACAGTGATACCACCGGTCAACCCCGCTGGGGACCCCTAGACCACTTTTTCTGATTTAATCACACAGATGGCACAAATAGTTGCAGACACGGCTGGGGCACAGCCTGAGTCTACTCCACTCCAGCAGACCGTCCAAGCAGATCAGGGGGAGCGACTGGACCTGAATATGGCGGACTCTGCACCCCATCCAACTCCACCACCATCCCCTCAAGGGCACTCCACCAGATCAGTTGCTAGTGGGAAACCACTGCAGGAGCGGCGACCAGATCAAGGTACTTCAGGGGCTGAAAGCATGGAGACGTGGGGCACGGCCCAGCTATACCATTTCATCTAGAGGGCAGCCCAATAGGCAGAAAGGCTCCACTCTGAGCTGCAACAGAGGTGTGAGCAATAGCAGCAGCAGATAATCACGCTTACTGAACAACGTAAGCAGCTCACAATGGCACACGGGCAGCTCCAGGACTAGATGAACGAGGTGGCCAGGGTTTTCGCAGGACTATGGCCTGCAGTAATGGCTCACTACAATCAAATGCCCGCGGATGTGCCAGAAATGGATATATTACAACGAGAAATCCACCTCAGGGTGGCGTACACCAACCTCCACCAGGAAAATGCAAAGCTCCAGGCAGCATTAGTAGCACGACCAGCGCTTCCCGACCCAATGGCAGTCTACACAGCACAGATTTCGGAGAAACAGGGCCAGGTAACCAAGATGCAAGAAGCTCTCAGTACTGCAGCTCGAGATTCCTATTACCTCCTAAAAGGTCTACAGGAATGCTCGACAGCCCTTACAGTAAAGACTCAGCCCATTTCAGCTCAGCTGCAACAACTCTCAAAAGAAATGTAGGATGCCACGAACCCCTCGCAGCTGGACCAGCTATACGCCTAGGTGGATGCTCTGGAGGTTTAGATCCAGCAGACAGAGGCCAGTTTGGTAATGGCCAAGTAGGCAATTCAAGATCTTCGCTAGCCCCTACAAATCAGCGCCCGGACAATGCAGCAATTAGCTGCCGAGGCCGGAACCCAAATCAGCACGGTATTCGGCGCTGTACCGGCAAACGTCGGGGAGGAAGATATCACCAAGATCGCCATGGAGATGGATGCATTATTATAGGGGTGGCAGCAGGCTATGGTAACCTTCAACGAGCTTAAGGCTTCAGCGTTGAGCAAGGTCTCGAAGTTGGGGCCCTTGTTTGGATAGCAAAATGAAGGTGCGCAGCAGGAACAGGGCATAGGGTCCGACGGAGCTATGGAGGTGGAGACAGTGATTTGAGATTGACTCGGGATGAGTCAACAAAACTATGGTTGGGGAATTTTGGGGCCCTTGTTTTGAATTTTGAATAAGGAACAGATTTTGGGTTGCAGATCGACACATGGCAGGTGCAACAACGGTAGGTAGCGGAGCTGCCGAGGTTGCAAAGGAACAGGAGATAGCTGATGAGGCTGACGCAGATAAGTGCAGACGAAGAGAAGATACGGCAGAGAACAGATAGCGAAACTCATGGGCAACATAAATAAGCCGAAAGCAGTTGAAGAAGAACATAAGAGAAACTAGCAGTTGCACTGGCGGGTGAATAAATAGGCCGTCACCCAGCCGAAAAGAATATCATGCACGGATGCAGAGGGATTGAAGAGGTTAGAGAAGATGCCACAGAAGAGCTATGTCCTAAGCACGACATCCTTGTATTTCCTAGGCTTATATTGATCTATCATGGCTATATTATATCTCTCTCTATCCTGTGGGACGTCTGTAATAGAAATGGAAAGCTCTTCCTGTCGAGCGATGTAACTATGGATCCAGCTGAAGGTTATTAATATACTTGAAGGTTGTTGTCTTATTGTATGAGTTCACGTATGCATGATGTCTATGGTACCTTAAAATTTTATTTTCTTAGTATCTGCATAATGTTCTAAGAAGATCTTCTATGTATGATGTTATGTATGCAAATGGGACCTACATATAACCCGGGTTACTAGGCGAATATCACTTCTGTCATTCCCCTTGCATGTGGTCATGGCATGCCTCGGGTCGGACTCTACGCTCTTGAGTAGGGCGAAAATTCAGCGTGGTTCTGAACTACGGTGGACTCCTTTGTTGGCCCCTAGCTCCTTGAACACAGGTCTTGCTGTGAGACCTGTCCCCTTGCCAACACATCCAATAGACAAGACAAGAATATGTTTAATGAATTGTGTAGTAATGGCACCTGGGAGGAAAACACAGAAGTTTGTTACCAGTTCTCCTCAATGGGATGGGTTCTTGTAAGTCCTTAGCACTTCAGATCTAAAATTCCTCTCTCTTGATGAATTGTAGAAAACCCGGACAAGAAAATGGGAACTCAAAGGGAGCTCACAAGAAAAAGGGTAGAAAAATATGACAATGATGGTGGGTCAGAATGGATGAAAGTATGGTCTACAGACGTCTTATGCAATAAGGTGATGAATGAATGAAGAAACCCTTCTATTTATAACAAAATATTGAGTTAGTCTAGATATTGGTGCATAATTCATATTATTAACCAAATCAAGATCCAACTTTTATGGAATATTTATTATTATTTTTGTTGGAGGAAAAGGAATTTGACTTGGGTCAAATCCCTTTATTTGTAAATAATAAATAAATAAATGATTTATTTATCATTTAAAGGATGTGGTTGAGTAATAATTAAATAAATAATGATTTATTTAACTATTTATGAGTGATTTAGTCAAATTTAACAAGAAATATTATTTAAGTAAGGTTTAAATAATTATTCGTAGAAAAATAATAATTTATCTAATTAATTTTCCTGTTTTGGGTTAAATATGACCAGAAATATTAATTAAATTGTTGTATAACTAATTATTCCTTGAGGAAAATAAAAAAAAATGTGGATTTGTTTGATATTTCCTCATGGGGTTTCCTGTTTAGACCATAAACAACTTAATAAAGGTGTTTTACTAAGTTATTTTTCATAGTGAAAGCAATTTTACTTATGGTAAAATTGGTCTTACATGGTGTACTTAGGTCCATCTAAGAGTAACAGGCTAGATGACCAAAAAATGGTGTAACAATATGGATTCGAGTTAAGAATCTCTACAACCTAGAGGTATATGGCTGCGCTACCATGATGGGCAAGGTAGAAAAAGTGGTGAGACAGGATGAGGGCAAATTATGGCACAGGAAATTGGGCCATAGTTATCATGGAGCCTTGAAAGTCATGCAACAAATATCTACTAGATTTCCAATGGGAACACTTGCTCAGTTATATGAGTGCAAGGGTTGCACCATGGGGAAGTATGTAAAGTCCACCTTTCATGGGAAGGAGAACCGTGATTAGGGGATCCCTGAGAGAATTCACACAGACGTGTGTGGACCATTCTCGGTTGCTTCAACAAAAAAATATAAGTACTATGTTATTTTTTTTGTGATTTTCTCATAAATGTTGGGTCTTCTTCATGCATAAGAAGGATCAAACACTCTCAAATTTATGTGAGTTTAAGGCTTTGGTGGAGATTAGTAGGGGAAGCAAGTGAAGGCTCTTAAGAGCGATAATGGTGGAATACATCTCTAACAAATTCAAGAACTTCTACAGCAAAGAAGGAATTCGAAGAGAACTCATAGTGCCTCATAAACCACAGCAAAATGGGGTCACAGAGAGGAAGAATAAAATTATCATGGGTGCAGCATGAGTGATGTTGCATGATCAGGGCATACTAATGCATTTGTGGGTGGAACCATGTGACACTGCGGTTTATGTGCAAAACTGTTGTCCTCATGGAGTACTTGGCATGAGTACACCTAAAGAAGCTTTCACTGGTAAGAAACTAGATGTTTCACACTTTATGATTTTTGGCACATCTATTTATGTGAATGTGACCAAGGACGCCAGGAAGAAGATGGAGCTGACTGCTGAATTTGGGATTTTAGTGGGGTACATAGAAACACCCCATAATTATCGTGTGTATTTGCCAAATATTCATATGATTGTGGTGCGACTGGATATAAAATTCAATGAGGGGAAAGGCATGTTTTTGTCGCATGAGAGGCAGTTGGACTTGCATGGGGAAGAGGAACTGTTGGTTCCCAAATATGAGTCTCTAGAAGTGGATAAAACATAAGAGGAGGTTCATGGAGTGGAGGAGTCCACTCACGCAGAGCCAACCATAATAACTAGCAGAAGGCATAACACAGAAGCTGATAGGCTAAGACTTGATGCTGCACAGAATGTAGGAATGCCTACTTCACAGTGCAGACAAAGACAGTCTCCTGACTGATTTACTTGATACATGGCTCTCATGAGCAAATGTATTGTGACTGAACCATATTCCTTTCAGGAAGCAGTGTAGGAGCCCACATGGGTAGATGCAATGGTGGAGAAGTATGAATCCATTATCAAAAATAGTGCTTGGGAAATTGTTCTATGTCCGGTTGATAAATCAGTGGTAGGTTCAAGATGGAAATACAAGGTAAAGAAAGTTGCTGATGGGAGTGTTGAGAAATAGAAGGCCAGATTTGTGGCCCTGTGCTTCTCACAGATCGAGGGGATAGATTATGAAGAGACCTTTGCACCTGTCGCAAGGTATTCCTCCATAAGGACCATCCTTTCTCTCTAAGTGCAAATGGGCTGATGCATTCATTAGATGGATTTGAAAACTATGTTTCTCAATGGGATCATTGATAAAGAGGTGTACACAGAGCAATATGAACATTTCGAGATCTTCAACAATGAGTCACCTATGTGCCAAATCAAAAGAGCATTTTATGGGTTGAATCAAGCAACCCGTGCTTGGTACACTCGAATGGAAAATTATTTCACCGGGCTGGGATTCACGAAAAGTGAAGCAGATGAAAACTTATACCAAATTGTGGTGGAGGGTAAGATTTTAATCATTTTTCTTTATGTTGATGATTTCATATTTACTGGTGATGAGTAGCTAATATACTCATGAAAGGAGGACCTTGCAAGGGAGTTCTAAAAGAAGGATATGGGTCTCCTTCATTATTTCCTTGGATTTGAAATATGGCAGTGAGATGGTGAATTTTTTATGTCTCAAGAAAAGTATGCAAGGGAGATACTGGGTAAGTTTCACATGGAGGGCTGCAAACCCATGGATACTCCTCCTCAAGGAAACTAGAGGAAAGAGGATGCTACTTCTAGAGAGGTAGTGGATGCTAATGTCTATCGACAGTAAGTGGGTTCGCTAATGTATCTAGTGAACACAAGAACAAACATTTGCTATGCTGTTAACCAACGGAGGCAAGCTATGGTTAAGCCTACCAAGTTCTTTTGGATGCCTGAGGGGCACATTAGAGTATGGTTTATGGTACAGATAGACTGATGAGGTGAAGTTGCATGGCTTCACAGATGCAGATTAGGTCGGCAGCCCAGCGGATAGAAAGAGCACATCAGGGGTGATCTTTAGCATTGGATCTACAATTTTTCCTTGGTACAGCATGAGGTAGAGATCTATGGCACTCAGTTGAGCGGAAGCATAATACATGGCAGTGGGTCAATTTACATGTGAGGCTATCTAGATGAGAAAGATCTTGGTTGTTTTGCTTGGTTCTCATTTATATCGAACAATGATTCATTGTGATAATCAGAGTTGCATGAAACTCTCGATTAATATTTTGTTTCATGATCGATCTAAGCATATAGATATCCAGTACCATCATCTCAGAGATTGTGCACAGAGGAGAATCATGTTGCTTCAATACATTCCTATGGAAGATCAGGATGTAGACATTCTGATGAAGGCGCTCACCAAGAGAAAATTCAAATACCGTAGCGATAGGACTAGGGTGAAGGATAATCCCTTTTTTTTTTAGAGGAAGTGTTGAGATTCAATAAGAATATCCTAGTGAAAATTAAGCACCTAAACTAGGTTGGAACCTCAGGCTATTTTTAGGTGGATGTATATTTATAGATTCATGAGAAAATTCTATTTGTAGATGATGTCTATTTATAGATGTATGTGAAATTTCTATTTATAGATGCATGTCGACTATTATTATCCCTTAATAATAGTTGGATAGTAAACAATAATCTATTCTCAATGAGCACTTGGAAATAGTTAATTGAAGTGGGAAATCAATTAGTTATATGAATTTCATGTTAAGAGGTTGGTTGGTGGGACATGCTGGTTGAGTGAGTTGTAAATGAGTGATTCGAAGTTGTAACAGAGTTGGAAGTGTAGTTATGAAAGTTGTAAAGTTTTTTAACTCAGTTAAGTGAGTTAAACTCAGTTGTGCAAGTTGTAACTGAAGATACACTAGTGAGAGATCAAGTGAATTACATATTAATTAATTCACAATCCATGGTCTCACATGATACTGAATATTTACTAGTATTAACTCCATGCATGTCAGATCCAATGGAGACCTAGTTGAGTTGTAGGTGAAAGGGAAGTTGACTATCAATTGTGACATTATTGGTTGCACACATGCAACCACACACACATTGGATGTGCCCATTATGATTGCGCAGTCAAGGTAGGCATGATTACACTCACTCAGGGATTTCTATAAACAAGGATTGCACAATGGAGGTGGGCTGTCTGGAGACAATAAATTGTCTAAGGAACTTGCCAATTTTTGTATGATAGCGGGAAACAGTTAGCTCATGTACTGAGAGATCTTGGATTAGAGCTTTGTATGTAATTTTTTCATGATCCATGATATAATACATAATAGAAGATAGTGGGGTTTTCTGCTACAAGATTTCCCCGGTAAAATTATTTGTGTTATGTGTGATTGATCTTTCTTCATGATATTGTAGTTGGCGACTGTGTTTTAAATTTCCGCAAAGATAAGTAGAAGCGATTCTATATTTAACAATAGCACATTGTTAGATCAGGGGAATCTAGGAAATACATGTATTTTGTATTAAAATTTCTACAACTCTAGCCTAGTAGACTGCTCTAAGATATCCTAACCTAATTTACCCTATTCTAGTCTAACCTACTCTATCTTAGCCTACTATTGCCTAGCCTACCTTATCCTACTCTATCATAACCTATCCTAGTGTAACCTATCCTAGCCTACTCTAATTTAGCCTAATATATCCTTCACTAGCCTAGCCTAGCCTACACTAGCCTAGCCTATCCTAACATATCCTACTTTGTCCTAGCCTAGCCTACTTCATCCTGGCCCAGCCTAGTCTACTCTATCCTAGCCTAGCCTACTTCATCCTAGCCCAGCCTAGTCTACTTTGTCCTACCCTAGACTACTCAACTTCATCCTAGCCTAGTCTACTTTGTCCTAACCTAGCATAGTCTACTCTATCCTAGAATAGCCTAGTCTATATTACCCTATCCTAGCCTAGCCTAGCCTAGCCTAGCCTAGTCTTGCCTAGCTTAGCCTACTCTAACCTACTAGCATACTCTACTCTACCCCACTAACATACTCTAGAGTATCCTAGCTTATCTTACCCTAACCTACTCTACTCTAGCCTACTCTAACCTATCCTACTTTCCCCTAGCCTATTCTACTCTTAATCTAGCATAACCTAGCATACTCTATCCTACTGTAGCATAACTTAGCCTACTCTAGCCTAGGCTATTATAGTCTAACCTATTCTAGACTATCCTAGCTCAGGTTACTCTACTCTAGCCTAGTAGACTACTCTACGCTATCTTAACCTATTTTAGCCTATTCTAGTCTAACCTACTCTAGGCTAGCCTAGCTTAGCCTACTCTACTCTAGCCTATTAGGATACTCTAGCCATGCCCATCCTAGCCTAGGATACCTTAGCCTACTCTATCCTAACCTATCCTAGTCTAGCATATCCTAGCCTACTCTACTCTAGCCCTGCTTAGCTTAGCCTAGCCTAGCCTACTCTTGCCTAACTTAACTTAGTCTAATCTACTCTATCCTACCCTAGCCTTGCCTAACTTAACTTAGTCTAATCTACTCTATCCTACCCTAGCCTTGCCTACCTTAATATATTCTATCATGTCCTACCCTAGCATACTTTACTCAAATCTAGCCTACCCTAGCATAGCCTACTCTACCATGGCTTAGCTTAGCCTACTTTAGCCCACTAGCCCTACTCTAGCCTTACCTGGCCTACTCTACCCTAAGATAGATTATTCTACTCTAGCCCTCTAACCTACTCTAGTCTAGCCTAGTCTACTCTATCATAGCCTAGTATACTCTACCCTACTCCAACCTAATGTAGCCTACTCTATCTTGTCATATCTTATTCTAGCCTATCCTAACCTACTCTACTCTAATCTAGCCTAGCATAGCCTCCCCTACCCTACGATAGCTTAGCATAGGCTACTATAGCCCATTAACCCTACTCTAGCCTTACCTAGCCTGCTCTATCCTAGCATAGCTTAGCCTACTCTAACCCACTAACCTACTCTACTCTAGCCTAGCCTACCTTTTATACTTTATCCTATCCTATCCTATTTTAGCCTATCCTAGCCTACTCTATGTATCCTAGCAGCACCTACACTAGCCTAGCTTAGCCCAGTCTATCCTAGCCTATTATAGCCTAGCCTAGCCTACTCTAGCCTAACCTTGCTTGGGCTGTCTTTTCCTAGCCTAATATAATTTGTCCTAGCCTAGCCTAGTATCCTCTCTCCTAGTCTAGCATAGCCTATTTTAGCCTAGCCTCCTAACCTACTATAGTCTAGTCTACCCTAGCCTAGCCCACTCTACTCTAGCCTAGTCTAGTCTATCCTATCCTATTCTACTCTTACTCTAGCCTAAGCTAGCCTACTCTATCTTACTCTAGCCTATCATAGCCTACTCTAGCTTAGCCTATTCTAGTCTAACCTACTCTAGCACAACCTCTCATAGCTTAATCTATTGTAGCATAGTAGACTACTCTAGGAAAGCCTAACCTACCTTGGCCTACTTTAGCCTATTCTATTCTAACCTACTCTAGACTAGCCTATTCCAGTATAACCTACTATAGCATAGAATAGCTTATCCTACTCTACTATAACTTGCTAGGAAACTCTAGCCTAGCCTACTGTAGGTTAACCTACCTTAGCCTACTCTATCCTATTGTATTCTAGTCTAGCCTATCCTAGCCTGCTCTACTCTAGCCTTGCCTAACCTACTCTACTCTAGCCTATCCTAGCCTAACTTACTCTACTCTAGCCTACTTGACCAAACTCCACCATAACCTAGCATATCCTAGCCTAGACTAGCATACTCTACTCTAGCTTTCCCTACCCTAGCCTAACCTACCTTGGCTTACTCTTCCCTAGCTTAGCATAGCCTATTCTACTCTTTCTATCCTACTCTTCCCTAGCTTAGCATAGCCTATTCTAGACTAGCTTAGCCTACTCTAGCCTAATCTAGTCTAGCCTAGCCTACTCTAGCTTAGCCTAGCTTGTTCTACCACTAGCTTAGCTTAGCTACCGCTTCTCTAGCCCACTCTACCCTATCTTAGCTTGGCTTTACTGTAGCCTTTCCTTGACTACTCTACCCCACTAGCCTACTGTAGCCTTTCCTAGCCTACTCTACACTGGCTTAGGTTAGCCTACCCTAGCCCTCTAGCCTACTCTATCCTAGCCTAGCCTACTCATGCCTAGTCTACTCTAGCCTATCCAAGCATAGCCTACTCTAGCCTAGCCTAGCCTACTCTACCCTAACTTAAATTAACCTACTCTACTCTAGCCTACTAGGCTATTCTAGCTTAACCTTCCCTGTCTTAACCTACCTTAGTCTACTCTATCCTATTCTCTTCTAGTCTAGACTATCATAGCCTACTATGCTTTAGCCTAACGTAGCCTACTCTAGCCTAGCATAGCCTACTCTATCCTAGCGTAGCGTATCCTAGCCTACTCTACTCTAGCCTAGCCTAGCGTACACTAGAATAGCCAAGTATACTCTAGCCTAGCCTAGCCTACTCTAGCCTACCTAGCCTAGCCTAGCGTACTTTGGCCTAGAATAGCCTAGTCTACTCTAGCCTACCTAGCCTCGAATACTCTAGACTAGACTTCTCTAGCCTAGCCTAGCCTACTCTAGCCTAGCCTAGCCTTGCCTACTCTGTCCTAGCCTAGCATAGCCTACTATAGCCTAGCCTAACTTAGCCTACTTTAGCCTAGCCTATCGTATTCTACTCTTACTTTAGCACACTCTTACTTTATCATAATTTAATCTACCCTACCCTAGCCTACCTTAGCTTACTCTATCATATCCTAGCCTACTCTAGCATATTTTATCCTAAGCTAACCTATTCTAGCCCATTAAATTTATAAAATGAGACCATTAATAAAACATGTATTCAAAATGAGTCCTAAAAAACATTTACATACAATTTCATTTTATAATATATATTTAAATAAAAAAACAATGTCATTTTATTATATAATTCAACCATTTTTTCATTATACATTATCTTAATTTTTATTAAACCCTACATAAATTTATATGAATTTATATAAATATATAAATAGATGTTGAAGCTAACACATTTAATGAAAGACATAAATAAAATCAATTTTAAAAAACATTTATATTTAAATTAAATTCTATAATGTAAATTTAAATCTAAAAACAGTGTCACTTTATAGTAGATAAATTCAAACATTTTTTCATCATATCATTTTAATTAAACAAATATACTATATTAATTATTAATATAATATAATATAAAATTTAATAACATTAATTATCTAAATTTTAAAATTATTTAAAAAAATAAATTAAAGTAAATAATATTATTAATTAAACAAATGTACTATATTAATTATCATTATAATATAATATAAAACTTAATAAAATTAACTATCTAAATTTTAAAATATTTTAAAATAATAAATTAAAGTAAATAATATTATTCAAGAATTATTTAAATATTAAAATATATAATATTATTAAAAATATATATATAATAATAATAATTTAAAATAAATTATATATAAAAAAAATACTATAATTTTAAAATAAATTATTTACTAACAAAATACAACCTAAAAATTTATAAGATATTAATGAACCACATATTTAGAAGAAGATGTAAAAGAGCAATCCCAAATATTTTGATAATGCTAGTAAAAGAACATAGTTCCAGAAATTATAATAAAAATAATTTAAAATAAATATAATAAAAATAATTTGAAATAAATTATATATAAATAAAATATAATAATTTAAAATAAATTATATACTATTAAAATACAACATAAAAATTTATATGATATTAATGAATCATATATTTAATTTTTATGATATTAATAGAAGAAGATATAAAAAGAAAATCTGAAATCTATTGATAATGTTATTTAATATAAAACAACGTCGAGAAAGTAATTGTTTCATGATCCATGATATAATATATAATAGAATATAGTGGGGTTTTTAGCTATAAGCTTTCCTCGGTAAAATTATATGTGTTAATGTGTGATTGATCTTTCTTCATGATATTGTAATTGGCGATTGTGTTTTAAATTTCCACAAAGATAAGTAGAAGAGATTATGTATTTAATAATAGCACATTGTTAGATCAGGAGAATCCAGGAAATACATGTATCTTGTATTAAAATTTCTACATGGTATTGGAGCACAGAAGATTGCAGTACTGAAGAGTTGAGATTGTTGGTGGAAAGAATTCAAATTGCAGAAAGACTCTCTTGGTGCTACAGCTGATTCAAGATCGAAATGCCTTTCAATGGCTTGCGGTTAGAGTATGCACTTGAGGACAACTAGAACTACATTTCTTGGAAGGACATGATGGATGCAGTGCTCGAAGAAAATGGCTTGAAGGAATTCATTGACAATGATGTTCCTAAGCCTGCTTCGTCAGATGCTTCCAATCTTGATGCATGGCAAAAGAAAGTGGCAAAGGTGAGAAGGATTCTGTTGGAAGGAGTACGATACCATATTGTCTCAAGACTTCATGGGAAAGCCACACCATATGCTATGTGGAAGGCTTTGACAGATCTATTCCAAAGCAGCAGCGACCATAGGAAATTGGCACTCAAAGATAAACTTAGAAAGATAAAGATGGAAAAGGGCGACACCATTCCAAAGTATCTCACGAAGTTTGTCCAATGTCGGGATGAAATGGGGAGTGTGGGAATAACTGCTGCTAATGATGATTTGGTGAGGTTGGCTCTCTTGGGACTTCCTAAGAGTTGGCATAGTTATGAAGACTCTGTCAACAGATGGGAAATTTTTTTGGATTTGGAACGACTGTGGTCGGATCTGGTGCAAGAGGAGTTCAGGCAGAACACCAGAGATGGCTCTTCATCAAAGCATGATGATGAAGAGGATTGTGCTTTGGCTACTAAGGAAAAGAAGGGGAAGGGGAATAAATTCCATTCTAAATCTAATTCTAAAGGAATGAAGTTGGATATGTCCAAGGTGAAGTGTTTTCATTGTCACGAATATGGGAATCTTGCTACTAATTGTCCCCAAAAGAAGAAGAACAAGAAGGCTGCTGGAGCTGCAGTTGGTGAGTCCCTTGCCTCACAATTTGAGCTTGACTTCTCTTTGATCACATGCAAGGTGTGAAGTGCATTGGGATCACTGTGGTATTTGGATAGTGGCGCTTCCTTGCACATGACGGGTGAAAGGATATTTTCAGTGACTTGAAGGAGAAAGATGTCTAGATGCACATAGAGATGGGCGATGATGGAAGGTACAGTGTGACTGACATTGGTACCATTACATTTTAGAGGGAGTCAGGTAAACCATTTCAATTGAAAGAAGTGATGCATGTTCCAGGTTTGAAGAAAAACTTAGTCTCAGTCGCAATGTTGGAGGATAGAGTCCATGACATTGTTTTTAGTGATGGAAAAGATTTCTTGTGACATAAAACAACGGGTCCAGCCAAGAGGATAGCGATTCGAGTTAAGAATCTCTACAAGCTGGAGGTAGATGGATGCGCTTCCATAATGGGCAAGGTAGAAAAAGTGGTGAGTAGGGATGAGGTCGAATTATGGCACAGGCGATTGGGCCATCTTTACCATGGAGCCTTGAAAGTCATGAAGAAAATATCTACTAGATTTCCAATGGGAACACTTGCTCAGTTAGATGAGTGCAAGGGTTGCACCATGGGGAAGTATGTAAAGTTCACCTTTCATGAGAAGGATAACCATGCTTTAGGGATCCTTGAGAGAATTCACACAGACGTGTGTGGACCATTATCAATTGCTTAAACAACAAAACATAACTACTATGTTATTTTTTTTTATGATGTTTCTCATAAATGTTGGATCTTCTTCATGCAGAAGAAGGATAAAAAATTCTCAAAGTTCTGTGAGTTTAAGGCATTGGTGTGGAAAGAGCCGGGGAGGCAAGTGAAGGCTTTTAAGAGCGATAATGGTGGAGAATACATCTCTAACGAATTCAAGAAATTCTGCAGCAAAGAAGGAATTCGAAGAGAACTCATAACGCCTCGTAACCCACAACAAAATGGGGTCGCGGAGAGGAAGAATAGAACGATCGTGGGTGCAGCACGAGAAATGTTGCATGAGCAGGGCCTACAAATGAATTTGTGGGCGGAAGCATGTAAAACTGTGATTTATGTGCAAAACCATTGTCCTCATAGAGTACTTTACATGAGTACACCTGAAGAAGCTTTCACTGGTAAGAAACCAAATGTTTCACTCTTTAAGATTTTTGGCTCATCTATTTATGTGCATGTGACCAAGGATGCCAGGAAGAAGATGGAGCCGACTGCTGAATGTGGGATTTTTGTGGGGTACACAGAAACATCCCATAATTATCATGTGTATTTTCCAAATAGTCAGTTGATTGTAGTGTGACAAGATATAAAATTCAATGAGGGGAAAGCCATGCAGTTGTCGCTTGAGAGGGAGCTGGACTTGCATGTGGAAGAGGAACTGCTGGTTCCCAAAGATGAGTCTCTAGAAGTGGATCAGCCACAGGAGGAGGTTCATGGAGTGGAGGATTCAACTCATGCAGAGCCAACCATCAAAACTGGCAGAAGGCGTACCATAGACATTGATAGGCTGAGACCTGATGCTGCACAGAATGTAGGAACCCCTACTTCACAGTGTAGACAAAGATAGTCTCCTCACCGATTTACTAGATACATGGCTCTCATGAGCAAATTTATTCTGACTGGACCATCTTCCTTTCAAGAAGTAGTGTAGGAGCCAACATGGGTATATGCAATGGTGGAGGTGTATGACTCCATTGTCAAAAAAAGTTCTTGGGAAATTGTTCCAAGGCTAGTTGATAAATTAGTGGTATGTTCAAGATAGATATACAAGGTAAAGAAAGTTGTTAATGGGAGTGCTAAGAAATACAAGGCCAGATTTGTGGCCTTGGGCTTCTCACATATCGTGGGGATAGATTATGAAGAGACCTTTGCACCTGTCGCAAGGTATTCTTCCATAAGGACCATCCCTGCTCTCTTAGCATAGATGGGATGGCACATTCATCAGATGGATGTGAAAACTGTGTTTCTCAATGGTATCATTAATAAGGAGGTGTACATAGATTAGCCTGAAGGTTTCGAGATCTTCAACAATGATTCCCATGTGGGCCGACTCAAAAGAGAATTGTATGGGTTGAACCAAGTAACCTGTGCTTGGTACACTCGATAGACAACTATTTCACTGGGTTGGGCTTCACCAAAAGTGAAGCAGATGCAAAATTATACAAAATTGTGGTGGAGGGTAAGCTTCTAATATTTTTTCTTTATGTTGATGATTTAGTATTGACTGGTGATGAGAAGCTAATACACTCATGCAAGGAGGACCTTGCAAGGGAGTTCGAAATGAAGGATATGGGCCTCCTTAATTATTTCCTTGGATTGGAGATATGGCAGTGAGATGGTGAAATTTTTATGTCTGAAGGAAATTATGCAAGGGAGATACTGGGTAAGTTTCACATGGAGGGCTGCAAACCCATGGATACTCCTCTTCAAGGAAACTGGAGGACATATGATGCTACTTCTGGAGAGGTAGTGGATGCTACTGTCTATCGACAGTTAGTGGGTTTGCTAATGTATCTAGTGAAAATGAGACCGGACATTTTCTATGCGGTTAACCAGCTAAGTCAAGCTATGGTTAGGCCTACCAAGCTCTTTTGGAAGGTGGGTAAGCATGTCTTGAGATACTTGTGGGGAAAATCAAAGTATGGTTTATGGCATAGACAGATGGATGAGGTGAAGTTGCATGGCTTCACGTATGCAGATTGAATGGGCAGCCTAACGGACAGAAAGAACATATGAGGGGGGACCTTTAGCATTGGATCTATAGTTATTTGTTGGTACAACAGGAAGGAGAGATCCATGGCACTCAATTCAGTGGAAGAACAATACATGGCAGCGAGTCAAGCTGGATGTGAGGCTATCTGGATGAGAAATATCTTGGTTGGTTTGTTTTGTTTTCATTTAGATCCGACAGTGATTCATTGTGATAATGAGAGATGCATTAAGCTCTCAATTAATCTTGTGTTTCATGATCGATCTAAGCATATAGATATCCGGTACCATCATCTTAGAGATTTTTTGTAGAGGAGAATCATGTTGCTTCAATACATTCCTACAGAAGATAAGGATGCAGACATTCTGGCGAAGGCGCTCGCCAAGAGAAAATTCAAATAACATAGAGACAGGATCAGGGTGAAGGATAATTACTTTCTTGTTGAGAGGGACTATTGAGATTCAACAAGAATATCCTAGTGAAAATTAAGCACCTACACTAGGATGGAGCCTCGGGCTATTTTTAGGTGGATTTCTATTATAGATGCATGAGAAAATTCTATTTATAGATGATGTCTATTTATAGATGTATGTGAAAGTTATATTTATAGATTACATGTCCATTTATAGATGCATGTCGATTATTATTATCCCTTAATAATAGTTGGATAGAAAACAATAATATATTCTCAATGAGCACTTGGAAATAATTAACTGAAGTGGAAAAACAATTAGCTATAGGAATTTCAAGTTAAGAGGTTGGTTGGTCGGACATGCAGGTTGACTTAGTTGTAACTAAGTGATTCAAAGTTGTAACAGAGTTGGAAGTGTACTTATGAATGT
Organism: Pinus albicaulis; assembly: GCA_034641835.2. Classification (NCBI taxonomy): domain Eukaryota; kingdom Viridiplantae; phylum Streptophyta; class Pinopsida; order Pinales; family Pinaceae; genus Pinus; species Pinus albicaulis. Next base: position 713,612,861 of record CM076569.1, read on the forward strand.
TGTAAAGTATTTTAACTCAGTTAAGTGAGTTAAACTCAGTTGTGCAAGTTGTAACTGAAGATACACTAGTGAGAGATCAAGTGAATTAATTATTAATTAATTCACAATCCTTGGTCTCACATGCAACTGAAGATTTACTACTATTAACTGCATTCATGTCAGATCCAATGGAGACCCAGTTGAGTTCTAGGTGAAAGGGAAATTGACTATCAGTTGTGACATTATCGGTTCAACACATGCAATCACACACACACTAGATGTGCCCATGAGGATTAAACAATCAAGGTAGGCATGATTACACTCATTCAGGGATTTCTATTAGCAGGGATTGTGCAGTGGAGGCAGGCTGTCTGGAGACAGTAAATTAGCTAAGGAACTTGCCAATTTTTATATGACAACATGAAATAGTTAGCTCATGTACTGAGAGCTCTTGGATTAGAGATTTGTTTGTAATTGTTTCATTATTCATGATATAATGCATAATAGAAGACAGTGGGGTTTTTCGCTATAAGCTTTCCCCGGTAAAATTATTTGTGTTATGTGTGATTGATATTTCTTCATGATATTGCAATTGGCGATTGTTTTTTAAATTTACGCAAAGATAAGTTGAAGTGATTATGTATTTAACAATAACACATTGTTAGATCAGGAGAATCCAGGAAATACATGTATTTTGTATTAAAATTTCTACAACTCTAGCATAGTAGAATACTCTAGTCTATCGTAACCTAATTTACCCTATTCTAGTCTAACCTACTCTATATTAGCCTAATATTGTCTAGCCTACCTTATCCTACTCTATCATAAACTATCCTAGTCTACCCTATCCTAGCCTACTCTAATCTAGCCTAATATATCCTTCTCTAGCCCAGCCTAGCCAACTCTATTTCAGTCTACTCTAGCCTAGCCTAGCCTAACATATCCTACTCTGTCCTAGCCTAGCCTACTCTATCCTAGCCCAACCTAGTCTACTCTGTCCTAGCCTAGCCTACTGAACTTTGTCCTAGCCTAGTCTACTTTGTCCTAACCTAGCCTTGTCTACTCTGCTAGCCTAGCCTAGTATATTGTCATATCCTAGCCTAGCACAGCTTAGTATACTCTTGTTAAAATTGGACAACTAGGTCCAAACTCCATGTTGTGATGCTCAGATGAAGATACCAATATTTTTATTAGGTTCCTCTTTCGGAGAGGTGTAAGATCGATATAAAATTGATCTTAATCTGATGAGCAGAACATTTATTTTGAATTTATTTTTTAATAATTTCAAATATGTGCAGGTCGGCCTTAAGGTTTTACACCCCCAGCAGATGTGTCACACACCTCAATGATGGATATATATACAATCAACATTGGAGATCATTTTAATCATCTCATCACACATCTTCTCCTCTTCTAATTTAGTACGAGCTCCTTGGAGGCAATTTCGGTTCACACGTGGGAAGAAGGACGAATCACTGCAGCTAGGAAGAAGGACAAATTTACTGCAGCTAGGGTTTCCATGCAAGTTTGACCAGCGTTGACTTTGGTCAACGCATGGTCCAAAGAGGCTGAAAATTGGTGGAGACTTCGATTTTGGGAGGCCGTACACATTGGCACAAGAACCGAGGTCAAAAGGTTGACCGAAGGATGAGCTGTGTTGACTTTCTTGCTGTTGTCCTGCGTTGACATTTCTGGACAACGTTGACTTTTCTAGGGTTGACTTTGAGTTGACCGTGTGGCTGTTTTGAGGGTTGTTGTGACACATGCTGGGTTGGCTGACCAAGGAGACTTTGCTGGTTGAAGCATCTTGTTGACTGCCGTAACGCACCACCACATTTTTTCTGTTTCTGGTTTGTCTTCTATAGATCCACTGGTATGTTCTATCAGCATTTTACTTGATTGTTTATGTGATTGCTGTGGTGAAAAGTAAAGTTGCATCAAGCATAGAACATCTACATAAATTTACATGGTATCAAAGCTGAGGTGAAGACAAGCCCTATTTGTTGCAATCACCGAAGAGGAAAATGGGTTCCACAAACTATGGCTTCAAGGAGGATGACAAATTGACTGGGAAGGATGACTTCTATGCTTGGAAGATGATATTGGATCTCAAATTGGAAGACCAAGATGTCATGGACTATGTGCAGGGTAAAATCCAAGAACCTCCATCCACTGCTACTGCTGCTGCCAAAACAAAGTACAAGAAGGGGGAGATCAAAGAAAAGTTGATGATCAAGGAATCCATTCATAAAAGCCTGGTGGCCTACATCTCTGAGTTGGGCACATCCAAAGAGATGTATGATAAATTGATCCTCATGTTCAAGGCCAACAATGTGAATCAAGTACTATTCTTCAAGAATCAATTGAAGAATTTGAAGAAAGGCAGGGATGAGTCTGTCCAATCATACTTTCTGAAGCTGGCCGAGATCAGGAACAATCTGCTGGTTATTGGGGAGACAATAGTTGATCGAGAGATGGTACTCACTGCACTTGGAGGGCTCTCATCCGAATGGCATGTGTTCAACACTACCATTCTAAATAATAATGTGATACCTGACTTTGACGAAGTACTGTCAAGATGCATTCAAGAAGAATCAAGAATGAAGGAGTATGGAAATGAAGGAAATGCTGCATACGCTGCTCATTCTAGAAAGAAGAACTCTGGTGGTCCAAAGAACAAAGGAAAAACAGGGGCCCAAGGAAAGAAGCGCAAGTGTTTCACTTGTCATGGGCCTGGTCACTATGCTAGAGAATGTTCTTTCAAGAAGGATTCTCCCAATGGTGACGACAACAACAACAACCAAAGGAATGGCAATCAAAGGAACAACAGGTTCAAGGGAAAGATGAAGGCTCCCTCCGACAGAAATGATCAACCTTTCAAAAGGTCAAGAAACTCCAGGTATGAGGAATCACATGTTGTTGATAAAAGAAATGAATACATTCTTGTATCTACCCTCTCTGTTGCATCCCCACCCGACACTATGGATGTCTGGTTGATATATAGTGGTGCCTCAAGGCATATCACTGGTGGGTTCAAGGAAGCACTCTCTGATATGGTTGAGAAGGATACTAATCTGGAAATTATCCTTGGAGATAATGCCACACATCCCGTGAAAGGGACAGGGACTGTGACCCTCCACTTGTCTCAAGGTCAAGTCCTCCACTTGCACAATGTACTCTATGTACCAAATTTGAAGAAGAACCTTGTGTCTATATCGGCCATGGAAGACAAAGGTTTCAATGTGGCATTCACTGATGGAAAGGTGCTCATGTGGAAGAAGAGCTTCAAGGAAGCTATCTTGATTGGGTTTAGAGTTGATACACTCTACCAGGTTGGAGGAAGTCCGCTGGGAGCAATGACATGTGATACTATCCGACAGACTGAACTATGGCACCGAAGGTTTGGACACCTTCACTACAAAGCCCTTCCCGAAGCAAGGAAGGTGGTGACAAGGATGCCCAAGTTTCCAAATAATCATGAAGGTGTATGTCAGGGTTGTGCCGAAAGAAAGCATACAAGGGGACCTTTCCCCTCTAGTGTCACAAAGACATCTGATGTCTTGCAATTGATCCATTCTGATCTATTTGGTATGCTGCCCGTGACATCCTTGGGAGGATGTTCATATTATATGACGTTCATAGATGACTTCTCTCACAAAACCTAGATATACTTCTTAAAGAAGAAGGCTGAGGCTTTCATGTGGTTCCGTACATTCAAAGCCTTGGTGGAAAATATGACACGGAAGAAGATCAAGATTTTGAGAACCGATAATGGCACTGAATATGAGACAAATGAGTTCAAGGACTTTTGCAAAGAAGCTGGCATTAAGAGGGAGACCACAACTGTCTATACTCCTGAGAAAAATGGTGTTGTTGAACGAAAGAACAGGACCATTATGGAAGCTGCCCGTGCGATGCTATGTGACCAAGGTCTGCCGAAGTTTCTGTGGGGAGAAGCTGCAAACACTACTGTGTACATACAAAACCGATGCCCGCATTCCGCTCTAGAATCCAAAACTCATGAAGAGGTTTTCTCTGGTAAGAAACCTGACGTCTCACATTTTAGAGTTTGTGGATGTTCTGTTTACTTTCATGTGCCAAAAGAAAAGAGGAGCAAGTTGGATGCTTCTGGGAAGAAAGGAATGTTTGTGGGCTATAGTGAAACTTCGAAGGCCTATAGATTCTATGTGCCTAGTCAAAGAGAAGTGGAGATATGCCACGATGTCACCTTTGACGAAGATACTTCCCTGAGGAAAGTAGTTAATCTTCCGAGATCTGAGGAAGATAATGAAGCAAGGCCTGGAAATCAAGAGGAACCGAAGGATGAAACGATGCTTGATGTTGAAGGACCAATGGATCCGATTGATCCACCTCCTTCACTGGGAAAGAGACCATCATGGCTCAGGGACACTCTCGAGGATGCTGAGGGACATGCTGCCCCAAGGGGGACATTCTGTGAAAGCAAGAAGCCGAGTAGATACCAAGGGTATCTAGCAGCCATGAGTACTATTGTACAATCCGAGCCTGGATCCTTTGAGGAAGCCGTAAAGCATCAAGTCTGGAAGGATGCTATGCACGAAGAGTATGAGTCCATTATGAAGAATGATGTTTGGGATGTGGTTCCAAGACCAAAGGACAAAGCAGTTGTCACCTCGAAATGGCTCTACAAGATTAAGCATGGATCTGATGGAAGTGTTGAAAAGTTCAAGGCAAGATTCGTTGCCCGTGGCTTCTCTCAAAATGAAGGCATAGATTATGATGATATATTTGCACCTGTGGCCCGATATACCACCATTCGATCTATTATAGCCCTTGCTGCTACGCAAGGATGGAGTCTTCATCAGATGGATGCGACGACCGCATTTCTGCATGGTGCGATAAAGGAAGAGGTATATGTGGAGCAACCTCTGGGGTTCGAAGTCCAAGATCGGGACACCCATGTCTGCATGTTGAAGAAGGCCCTCTATGGGCTGAAGCAAGCACCCAGAGCTTGGTACGAGAGGATAGATAGCTACTTGATGAAGTTGGGCTTCACTCAAAGTAATGCTGATCCGAACCTTTACTTCAAGGTTGTCGAGGAGAGCCTCTCGTTACGGTGCTATATGTGGATGACCTCTTCGTGACGAGTTTTTACCCTATCATTCATCAATGCAAGAGGAGCTCGCTGCGGCTTGAGATGAAGGACCTAGGGCCGATGCACTACTTCCTAGGCACAGGTACGAGAGACACAGCGAAGATTTTCCTTTCTTAAGGAAAATACATTGTGAAGCTTCTGGACAGATTTGGTATGGTGGACTACAAGTCCATGTCAACACCAATTGAGCTCAACTTAAATAAGTTGAGTGGCAGCGTTGTTGGGCCCGTATTGTCTAATCCTAATGAATATCGTCAACTCGTAGGGGCCTTGATGTTCTTAGTGAACACCTGTCTAGATATATGTTTTGCAGTGAATAGTTTGAGTCAATGGATGGTTGAGCCTCATCACTTTCACTGGGTTGGTGCTAGGAATCTTCTGAGATATCTTCGGGGCATGATAAACCATGGGCTAAGATACACTATGGGGAGTGTGACACTCCTTGGATATATTGATGTCGATTGGGTTGGCAGTGTGGTGTATCGTAAGAGCACATCAGAATGCTTCTTCAATCTCAGTTCTGCTTCGATTTGATAGATGAGCAGGAAGCAGAAGTCGGTGGATTTGAGCACCACGGAGGCTAAATACATTGAGGCAAGTATGGCCTATTGTGAAGTAGTTTGGTTGTGAAAGCTCTTTAGTGAGTTGTTCAAACTTGTGCTAGATACCACCATGATACTCTGTGATAACCAAAGTGGGATTCGCTTGTCCGAGAATCTAGTGTTCCAAAATTGATCCAAGCATATTGATATCAGGTACCACTTTATCCGGGATATGGTACAGTGAAGTGTCGTAAGGCTATGGTACAGTGAGGCACGTAAGGCTCGATCATATAGGAACTAATGACCGGAGTCCGAGATATTCTCACAAATCCTGGGGAAGGTTAAGTTCCTAACCTTCGTGAAAGTCTTGGTATCATGTGGCGACCTATGATGAGGTCTTTATTGGACGATGAGCTGCAGGAGCTGCGGGGGGCTTTGGGGATAGCTTCCCGAGCTATAAGCAACCAGAAGGCTAGGCTTGCCGAACCTTGTTAGTGTGTTTGGGCCCCACCATTGTGATTTTTAGTTGGTTCACCTCTCATTATCTGTGCCCCGTATGCGTCCCGCCCATTGAGTTCAGGGCTCATGGGAAGTACCTCTCATTTGGCCAATGAGGTGGGAAAATCTAGAGAGACTAGTAGCAAAGATTGATGGACGCATCAGAGATTGTCATACTCTCTATCTAGGATGGCATGATCCAACCACTTGATCTGGGATCAAGTATAGTGAGGTTTCAGACCTCCAACTGACTTCGGGTCAGGTAAACCAACTTCGGGTTGGTATGAGACTCTTTATGAGTCTGATAGAGGTTTCAAACCTTTGGGATGAATCTGTCAGCCGGGGAATGATGTCTTTGTCACTGACCCACTTTTGTTCTGAAATAAAGAGGCCAAAAAATCAAGTTACAGCGGGATGACACACGATGTTTGATTGCATAGGTGGATGAAGTTCTCCCTAGTTGAGGGGGTGTTAAAATTGGAAAACTAGGTACAAACTCCATGTTGTGATGCCTAGATGAAGATACCAATATTTTTATTGGGTTCCTCTTTCGGAGAGGTGTAAGATCGATATAAAATTGATCTTAATCTGATGAGCAGAACATTTATTTTGAATTTATTTTTAATAATTTCAAATATGTGTAGGTTGGCCTTAAGGTTTTACACCCCCAACAGATGTTTCACACACCTCAATGATGGACATATATACAGACAATGTTGGAGATCATTTCACTCATCTCATCACACATCTTCTCCTTTTCTGATTTAGTATGAGCTCCTTGGAGGAAATTTCGGTTCACACGTGGGAAGAAGGACGAATTACTGCAACCAGGAAGAAGGATGAATTTACTTTAACTAGGGTTTCCATGCAAGTATGAATAGCATTGGCTTTGGTCAATGCATGGTCCAAAGAGGCTGAAAATTGGTGGAGATTCAATTTTAGGAGGCCGTAAACATTGGCACAAGAACCAAGGTCAAAAGCTTAACCTAATATTGAGACGTGTTGACTTTCTTACTGTTGTCCTACGTTGACTTTTTTGGACAGCGTTGAATTTCCTAGGGTTGAATTTGAGTTGACCGTGTGGTTGTTTTGAGGGCTGTTGTGACACATGCTGGGTTGGATGACCAAGGAGAATTTTCTAGTTGAAGCATCCTGTTGACCGCCGTAACGCACCACCACATTTTTCTGTTTCTTTCTTTTCTTCTGTAGATTCTCTGGTATGTTCTATCAACATTTTACTTGAGTTTTTATGTGATTTTTGTAGTGAAAAGTAAATTTGCATCAATCATAGAACATCTACATAAATTTTCAACTCTAAACTACTAACCTACTATACTCTACCCCACTAACCTACTCTAGTGTATCCTAGCTTATCGTAGCCTAACCTACTCTACTCTAGCCTACTCTAACCTATCCTACTTTCCCCTAGCCTATTCTACTCTTAATCTAGCATAACCTAGCATACTCTATCCTACTGTAGCATAACTTAGCCTACTCTAGCCTAGGCTATTATAGTCTAACCTATTCTAGACTATCCTAGCTCAGGTTACTCTACTCTAGCCTAGTAGACTACTCTACGCTATCTTAACCTATTTTAGCCTATTCTAGTCTAACCTACTCTAGGCTAGCCTAGCTTAGCCTACTCTACTCTAGCCTATTAGGATACTCTAGCCATGCCCATCCTAGCCTAGGATACCTTAGCCTACTCTATCCTAACCTATCCTAGTCTAGCATATCCTAGCCTACTCTACTCTAGCCTCGCCTAAAGGTTACTCCCAACCCACCTTGTGCTTAAAATAAGGCAGAAGAAGGACAACACCAAACCATGCTCAGCCTCGTAGCTAGCCCTACGAGGACAGGAGAGGGCTCTCTCCGGGTCAATATCAATGAAAATATTCAAAAGGGCTTGAGATGACTAAAAAAAAACTAATCTTAGGCTAGATAAACAAAGAGGAGGGTTTGATTTTGATTTTTTAGGGGTTTTTTGTTGGAAAAAGGGAAAAACAATTTTTGACTTGGGGATGAGGCCAAATTCTTGCAGAGTTCAAGTTGGGGCGAGGTAGGCATCGAATTTGATGTCTGAGATCAAATGAATGGATTTAAAAGACTGTTGAGGAGATGAAGAGGGGAAGAGAGTGCAAGGATCCTCTTCAAACTGACAAAACATGTAAAACTAAACAAAAGTCTAAGGCAAAGCACCAAAAAATCAATGAATTCTACCTCAATTACTCATTTGTTTAATTCAAAAGCATAGAGAAGGGAAATGGCATAAATATAACATTAATGAAACTTACAATAACATGAGAATAACACCATCAAAACTCAGAAGCCACAAGGATCTCAACAAGTGCTGCAAAACTCTGGTCTTTCCTTTGCCGAAAATCTGGAATGAATGTACAATGAGGTGCCAAACTTTTCCCAAGTATCCAACCCTGAAAATGTCTCAGAAAATAAAATATATAGACCATCCTAACCCATTCCCATGCCTCTAGGGGTCGAGCTCATCATTCTAGGAGTTGTTTCAACCATTTTCTTAAAAATAGAATTAGTTACATTAAACTTGGGCCGAATTTCTAAAAATAGGTGTTGAAGATGAACTCGTATCTCCTAAACCATAGCACCTGTTACAAAACGGAAAGAGGTTTTTGTAGATAAGGTCATGTTGGAGAAAAAAATCTTTCAAATTTTGGAAAATAATTTCCAGTTGCTCGCAATCTGTTCCACAACATCATCTCTAAAACAGAAAATCATTAAAAATTTAAATCTGTGAAAATGAGTTGTAAATATCTAGTCACATATCCCAATTCGTGACACCTTTGAATAAACTGAAATATTTTTTTGTTATATGGCTTGTGGTTAACAAAAAATCCCTGGTTTTTGCAAAATTACTTTCCATATGCTGTAAAATGGCCTCGCACTAAAATGACTAAAACAGTAAAAAATATGAAAAATTTACTTTGTTTTAATGTAGGCTCCAAATATCATTATATATCTCCCACATAGTAGCACCTGTGCATAAAATAAAGGAGGTTTTTGTTATTTGGTATGTTATGAACAAAAACCTCTTTCACTTTTAAAAAATTCCTTACCATTATTTCACAAACTGATTTTGTGCTAAACTTGTCATTGTGTGCAGCAACTGACCTCATAACCAAGAATCACTCATTCATTTCGATCATATCTTCTAATCCGGGAGCCGGTTATGGGAGTGTGATATACCATTGGAAAGGTTTTTCTGAGCTTCTTCTGATGGACACACTTGTGACATGTTTTTTTTGCTGAACATCATGTGCCAAACATCTAACAAAACCAGACATAGTAAGAGCTCATGTTGATCTCTGGTGACAGGCTGCGAAGACTGACACTAACATTGGCTCCAATGGGGATGGTAGCTCCTTGGAGGTGACAAGAACAGTAGATATTTGGGAGAGTATACAAGTGCCTTCATCCATTTGGTAACGGAGTCAAAAACTTCAAACCCAAAACAACTCATACCAATCCAAAACATATACATACTGCAATATGTACATAAACCAATACTAGAAGCTGAATTGCTGCCTTGGGCAGCTTATTTATGCATAAACCTACCCTACTTTGCTGAAAAACCAATAGATCAAGTAACGCTGTAATGCCATATCAACCAATCAAGGAACTGTGACAAGGATGCTGCTTGAGAGTGCTTCAACCAGGACACAAATGCAATTGCTGGCAGCCATACATGCACATAATGAGTCTGGTTATGTAAAAGACAATTTGATCTATCATTCAAACTAAAAAACATTTCCATGTATTGCAATAGGATCGAAAAAGCTAGACTCTGTTTGCTGCCCCAACTCCGCAATACATACTTCCAGTTGCACACTGTCAATGCAAACATCCACGGGCAGCTCTATTGTTTCTTGTTTTGAAGGAGGGAGATTTTCCAAGAACTTTTTGGGATCTCGGAATTCATTTGATTGGATCTGATCGTTTAAATACTGAATCTCATCCTCAAATCTTTCAACAAGTAACTCGCAAAAACCAGCTTTAGCTTCAAGAGGAAACTTTGGGGATTTCAAACATTGAAGCACGGCAATGAAAAATTCTTCATCAATTTCAAAATCCACTAACTGATCTCTAACTTCTTCTAAAACTTCACAAAGTGCAGGGTTTGCCACATACCCTACCATTGCATGAATGGATCAGCGAGCACCAGAATCTCTGGATCGAGTTGGAGTCGCCAGGTGAATGTTTCAGCCTTCATATGTCTGATCGTTTTCCACCATCAACAATCAGATCTGAACTTGATACATGTACTGGGGCAAGATAATCTACAAGTCGAGTGTCACATTCACAAGCTAGACCGAAGATTGACTGAAGCAGCGTTTATCTACTTCGCTGATGCATAGCAAAAGCGTTTCGAAGGCTACCTGGCGTGACTTCAGGCTCCATCTGTAGCTTATGAAACAAATAACACCAACAAGCAAACCATTTTCTTCCCCAGTATGGTCGTCACTATGTTAGTTCCCAAATCCACCTTAGGCTGAAATAAGGCAGAAAAAGGACAACACCAAACCACGCTCAACCTCGTAGCTAGCCTTACGAGGACAGGAGAGGGCCCTCTCCGGGTCGATCTCAATTAAAATACTCAAAGGGACTTGAGATGAATAAAAAAGAAACTGATCTTAGGCTAGATAAACAAATAGGAGGGTTTGATTTTGATTTTTAGGGGTTTTTGTTGGAAAAAGGGAAAAACAATTTTGGGCTTGGGGATGAGGCCAAATTCTTGCAGAGTTCAAGTTGGGGTAGGGTAGGCAATGATATTGATGTCTTAGATCAAATGAATGGATTGAAAAGACTGATGAGGAGCTGAAGAGGGCAAGAGAGTGCAAGGATCCTCTTCAAACTGACGAAAAACATGTAAAACTAAACAAAAGCTTAAGGCAGAGCACCAGCAAACTAATGAATTCTACCTCAATTACTCATTTGTTTAATTCAGAAGAAAAGAGAAGGGAAATAGCATACATATAAAATTAATGAAACTTACAATAAAATGAGAAGAACATCATCAAAACTCAGAAGCCACAAGGATCCCAACAAGTACTCCAAAACTCTGGTCTTTCCTTTGCCAAAACTTTGAAATGAATGTACAATGAGGTGCCAAACTTTTCCCAAGAGTCCAACCCTGAAAATGTCTCAGAAAATAAAATATATATACCATCCTAACCCATTCCCATGCCTCTAGGGGTCGAGCTCATCATTCTAGGAGCTGTTTCAACCATTTTCTTAAAAATAGAATCAGTTACATTAAACTTGGGCCGAATTTCTGAAAATAGGTGTTGAATATGAACTCGTATCTCCTAAACCATAGCACCTCTAACAAAAATGAAAGATTTTTTTGTAGATAAGGTCATTTTGGAGAAAAACCTCTCTCAAATTTGGGAAATTTGTTTCAAGTTGATCGCAATATGTTCCACAAAATCATCTCTAAAACAGAAAATCATTAAAAATTTAAATCTGTGAAAATGAGCTGTAAAGATCTAGTCACATATCCCAATTCGTGACACCTTTGAATAAACGGGAAGAGGTTTTTTTTATATGGCTTGTTATTAACAAAAACCTCCTTGGGTTTTGAAAAATTACTTTCCATCTGCTGTAAAATGGCCTCGCACTAAAATGACTAAAACAGTAAAAAATATGAAAATTTTGCTTTTAATGTAGGCTCCAAATATCATTGTATATCTCCCACATAGTAGCACCTGTGCATAAACTGAAGGAGGTTTTTGTTATTTGGTATGTTATGAACAAAAACCTCTTTCACTTTTGAAAAATTCCTTACCATTATTTCACAAACTGATTTTGTGCTAAACTTGTCATTGTGTGCAGCAACTGACCTCATAACCAAGAATCACTCATTCATTTCGATCATATCTTCTAATCCGGGAGCCGGTTATGGGAGTGTGATATACCGTTGGAAAGGTTTTTTTGAGCTTCTTCTGATGGAAACACTTGTGACATGTTTTGTGCTGAACATCATGTGCAAAACATCTAACAAAACCAGACATAGTAAGAGCTCATGTTGAATCTCCGGTGACAGTGCGAAGACCGACACTAACACCTAGCTTAGGCTAGGCTAGCCTAGCTTACTCTAGCCTAGCTTAGCCTACTATAGCCTAGCTTAACTTAGCCTACTCTACTCTATCCTAACCTAGCCTAGCTTACCTTAATATATTCTATCATGTCCTATCCTAGCATATTTTACTCAAATCTAGCCTACCGTAGCATAGTCTACTCTACCATAGCTTAGATTAGCCTACTCTAGCCCACTAGCCCTACTCTAGCCTTACCTAGCCTACTCTACCCTAGCATAGATTAGTCTACTCTAGCCCTCTAAGCTACTCTAGCCTAGTCTACTCAATCATAACCTAGCATACTCTACTGTACCCCAGCCTAACTTAGCTTAGCCTTTTCTACTCTGGCCTACTAGGCCACTCTAGCCTAGCCTACCTTTTCTACTCTAACCTATCCTATCCTAGTCTAGCCTTTCCTAGCCTAACATCGCCTACACTAGCCTAACCTAGCCCACTCTATCCTAGCCTACTCTAGCCTAGCCTGGCCTAGCCTGGCCTAACCTAGCTTAACTTGTCCTACTCTACTCTAGCTTATGCTAGCCTATCCTAGCCTAGGCTAGCCTACCTTAGCCTACTCTATCTTGTCCTATCTTATTCTAGTCCACTATATCTTAGCCTACTCTAGGCTAGCGTGGCCTAGCCCAGCTTAACTTAGCCTACTCTACTCTAGCCTATGCTAGCCTACCTTAGCCTACTCTATCTTTTCCTATCTTATTCTAGCCTATCCTAACCTACTCTACTCTACTCTAGCCTACATAGCCTCCCCTTCCCTATTAGAGCTTAGCTTAGCCTACTATATCCCACTAGCCCTGTTGTAGCCTTACCTAGCATATTCTACCCTAGCATAGCTTAGTCTACTCTAACCCACTAACCTACTCTAGTCTAGCCTAGCCTAGCATACTCTACCATACTCTAACCTACTAGGCTACTCTTGCCTAGCATACACTAGCCTAGCCTACCTTTTATACTCTCTCTTGTCCTATCCTAGTTTAGCCTATCCTAGCCTACTCTAATGTATCCTAGAAGTGCCTACACTAGCCTAGCTTAGCCCACTATATCCTAGCCTAACCTACTCTAGCCTAGCCTAGCCTAGCTTACTCTAGCCTAGCCTAGCCTAGCTTACTCTAGCCTAGCCTAGCCTAGCTTGTTCCGTCTTTTCCTACCCGAGTCTACTTTGTTTTAGCCTAGCCTAGTATATTCTCTCCTAGTATGGCGTAGCCTACTCTAGCCTAGAATCCTAACCTACTATAGTCTAGTCGACCTTATCCTAGGCCACTCTACTCTAGCCTATTCTCGTCTATCCTATCCTATTCTACTCCTACTCTAACCTAACCTAGCCTACTCTATCTTACTCTAGCCAATCATAGCCTACTCTAGCTTAGCCTATTCTAGTCTAACCTACTCTAACATAGCCTAACATAGCTTACTCTACTCTAGCCAGCTAGTATACTACTCTAGGAAAGCCTAACCTACCTTGGCCTACTTTAGCCTATTCTATTCTAACCTACTCTAGCCAAGCTTATTCTAGTATAACCTACTATAGCTTAGACTAGCTTATCCTACTCTACTATAGCTTGCTAGGCAAATCTAGCCTAGCCTACCATAGCCTAACCTACCTTAGCCTACTATATCCTATCGTATCCTAGTCTAGCCTATCCTAGCCTACTCTACTCTAGCCTTGCCTAACCTACTCTACTCTAGCCTAGCCTAGCCTAGCCTACTGTAGCCTAGCCTAGCCTACTGTAGCCTAGCCTAGCCTAACTTACTCTACTCTAGCCTACCCCAACGAAGTCCACCATAGCCTAGCATATCCTAGCCTAGACTAGCATACTCTACTCTAGCTTATCATACCCTAGCCTAACCTATGTTGGATTACTCTTTCATATCCTATTATATTCTAGTGTACTCTACTCTAACCAAGCCTAGCTCACTCTTCCCTAGCTTAGAATAGCCTATTCTAGTATTTCCTATCCTACTTTACCCTAGCTTAGGTTAGCCTATTCTAGCCTAGCCTAGCCTACTCTAGCCTAATCTAGTCTAGCCTAGCCTACTCTAGCTTAGCCTAGCATGTTCTACCCTAGCTTAACTTAACCTACACTACTCTAACCCACTCTACCCTAACTTAGCTTAGCCTACTCTAGCCCACTAGCCTACTCTAGTCTTTCCTAGCCTACTCTAGCCCACTAGCCTACCCTGCCTTTCCTAGCCTACTCTAAACTACCTTAGGTTAGCCTACCCTATCCCACTAGCCTTCTCTAGCCTAGCCTAGCCTACTCTTTCCTATCCTAGCATAACCTACTATAGCTTATCCTAGCCTACTCTACCCTAGCTTAACTTAACCTACTCTACTCTAGCCTACTAGGCTATTCTAGCTTAACCTACCTTAGTCTACTCTATCCTATTCTATTCTAGTCTAGCCTATGGTAGCCTACTATTCTCTAGCCTAATGTAGCCTACTCTAGCCTAGCGCAGCCTACTCTATCCTAGCATAGCCTCTCCTAGCCTACTCTACTCTAGCCTAGCCTAGCCTACTCTAGAATAGCCTAGTATACTCTAGCCTAGCCTAGCCTACTCTAGCTTACCTATCCTAGCCTAGCATACTTCGACCTAGAATAGCCTAGTTTACTCTAGCCTACCTAGCCTAACTACTCTAACCTAGCCTAACCTACTCTAGCCTAGCCTAGCCTACTTTGTCCTAGAATAACCTACTCTATTTTGTCCTAGCTTAGCCTAGTCTAGCCTACTTTGTCCTAGCCTAGCATAGCCTACTCTAGCCTAGCCTAACTTAACCTAATTTAGCCTAGCCTATCGTATTCTACTCTTACTTTAGCTTACTCTTACTTTATCCTACTTTAATCTACCCTACCCCAGCCTACCTTAGCTTACTCTATCATATCCAAGCCTACTTTAGCCTATTTTATCCTAAGCTAGCCTATTCTAGCGCATTAAATTTATAAAATTATATATATATACATATTGTAGTAGAGACCATTAATAAAGCATGTATTCAAAATGAGTCCTAAAAACCATTTACATACAATTTCATTTTATAATATATCTTTAAATACAAAAAAAATGTTATTTTATATTATATAATTCAACCATTTTTTCATTATATATTATCTGAATTTTTATTAAACCTTGCATACATTTATATGAATTTATGTAAATATATAAATAAATGTTGCAGCGAACACATTTATTAAAAGACATCACCAAAATCAATTTTATAAAACATTTACATTTAAATTAAATTCTATAATGTAAATTTAAATCTAAAAACAATGTCACTTTATAGTAGAGAAATTCAAACAATTTTTCATCATATCATTTTAATTAAACAAATATTCTATATTAATTATTAATATAATATAATATAAAATTTAATAACATTAATTATCTAAATTTTAAAATCATTTTAAAAATTAAATTAAAGTAAATAATATTATTAATTAAACGAATGTACTCTATTAATTATCAATATAATATAATATAAAGCTTAATAAAATTAACATCTAAAATTTAAAATATTTTAAAATTGTAAATTAAGGTATATAATATTATTCAAAAATTATTTAAAAATTAAAATATATAATATTATTAAAAAAATAAATATAATAACAATAATTTAAAATAAATTATATATAAACAAAATACTGTAATTTTAAAACAAATTATTTACTAACAAAATACAACCTAAAAGTTTATAAGATATTAATGAACCACATATTTAGTTATATGATATTAATGAACCACATATTTAGAAAAAGATATAAAATAGCAATCCCAAATCTTTTGATGATAGTAGTAAAATCACATAATTTCAGAAATTATAATAAAAATAATTTAAAATAAATTATATATAAATAAAATATAGTAATGCAAAATAAATTATAGACTATCAAAATACAACATAAAAATTTATATGATATTAATCAACCATATATTTAATTTATATGATATTAATGGAAGAAGATATAAAAAGGCAATCCGAAATCTTTGGATAATGTTATTTAATATAAAACAAACTCGAGAAAGTAGATTTAATTATAAGAGAAGGACATCCTTTTTATAACTCACTCCAAAATGGATTTAATTTAAATAAAACTAAAGTATAGCCAGGTGTGGAATTAGGTGGTACACCACAGTGCACTACTGGAAAAAACACATTGAAAAGTTTAAACATACGTGCAGTAGAAACTAAGCTACACTGATGAATAATCTGAATAAAATGGAATAGAGATCGGATGCGTAGGGACGAAAGATTCATGATCTACAGAAAAACAGGAGATAGGGGTTATTTATAGTGATGAGGGTTTTTTGTTTATTAACCACGGAAGGCGAAGAGCAGGGTTATCATTATTTTCTTTGTTTTTTGGATTTCAGTTTGTTGACGGCAAGGAAAAGATGGAGTACTGAAGTACTGAGAATATGGTAAAAAGAAAACTATATTAGTTTAGCGAATGTGAGATTTGGTTCGGGAGATTTGGTTCCTACACATCATGTGGTTCCATCCGAGACAAGACTATATGACTGCGATTTGATTCCTACATATCATTTGGTCTCATCCCACAATTTCTTATAGATCGCTATAAAGAGTGTCAAAGATTGATCACTATAAAGAGTGAAGTTGATAAAGAAGTTAGCCACCCAGAACTCGCACTCTTCAGCTAACTCGCCACTATTTGGGCTATTGTCAGAAATTGCTAATTAAATAATATGATGGACCTGTTGCTGTAGCCATAAACCAAACACAAAAAACACTTTTTACACCACTCATTCCCTACTCGTTATCATATAAGTGTGTCCTTTTAAAGCGGAAAAAGGGGAAAAGAGAGTAATAAGTTGATGGATTTAGCTTCGGTGTTGAAGGTTTCAAACCGGAGAAGTAAGAATCGATAGAGGTTACTGAATATGCAGAGGGCAAAACTGAGCTCACTCGTTCCATTTGCTATTCCCTAGTTCCAAGCTTTTCCATTCAATTTCTCCATTGGCCGAGTGGCAAGCGAGTGGTCGATCTGGGTCTTGCCTCCCTACATAGAAGAAACTAAAGACAGTTGATTCTATGGGTAATCAACAGCTTACGGTGGTTTCTTGGATTTCTTGCCCTGAGGTACTAAGATGTATTGAAAACTAGATTGCAAATAATTATCTACTTCCAATGGGGAATAATCGTACTGGCAGCTGGTACTATGGTAGTACAATAAAAGCTACCCTTACCAAGACTTATTTGATCAAAAGATGAAAAATAAAAATAAAATTTATTGAATAAAATGTTCCTTCGACATCCATGTTTATGGGATTTCTCTAACTTATTCTATAATACTTGAAACCTCAAATAATTGATGATAAAAAGGAAGACAGCCCAATGAAAGGAAATACGGAAATTTTTAGGGACAGATAGATGATAAAAAGGAAGACAGCCTAATGAAAGGAAATAGGGAAAATTTTAGCGAAGAAACTGACAGGGTATTAAATTGAGACGATTCAGTGAACTACCGCTTTATTGGGTTTAGTGTTTCTAATATTAATAGTGTTTGGGTAATCAGATTTGGTTGTTCATTAATTGTTATTAATGGGAATGTGAATATAATAATATCAAGAAGAAATTTAATATAAATATATTATTATTGCTGGAATTTTTTTAAAAATAGTTTATATGACAAGTAATTTTGAGAAATTCTAGTAAAAAATAAAATCCAGAATAAAAATCACTTTATGATTAAGAATAAAAATCATTTTATAATTAAATAGTTAATAAATATTAATTTAGAAAATCAAATGAAAACCCAGAATAATGTTCAATAGCACTAAGTGAATACATCTCAATATAAATTCACATCATATATTTAACTATAAAAACCTTCCTTATATAGCTATGTTTTAATTAACAAACTAAACTTATTTTATAATTATGCTACCAAGTCAGAGCTGCAATTAAAATGACAAAGAAAAATATAACTATGCTTCTTCTTCTTTTTTAAATTAAAGATCCTCAAATTAGAAATATATATCTTTTTGATTATCATGTCAAACCTAACACTAAAATGACCCAAAAAAAAAAAAAAATACCAATTAAAACACTATCAAACAAAATAATTCAAAAACCTACCTAAAATAAATAAAGGTTTTGGGAAAGAAGCTCGTCCAGACAACTGCTAGCTGAATAGACGCCCAAATGAAAAAGCTCTGCCAAAATAAAAAAGAGAAACATTAGGGCTTTTATGTAGGAAAACAAATTAATATAAATTACTGAATCTAACATTAAAAAAAATAGTTTAAATAACAATTAGGTACATGAACCTAACCATGAAGACACATTAATCTCAATAGAAACTACACTAATTGAATAAGCATAACTCAGCTAATTTAATTTAAACCATAACGATGGGATGAATTGATAACTCAGCTAAGAAGATCAATAAAAAATATTCTCAGAGAAATAAAATAAAATACCCTATCCTATTAGACACATTGGAAGCTGATGCGGATGAGACTGCAACAATTAAAGGAGAAACTACAAAGATTTAAGAAACAGGGCAAGTATGTGAGGAATACTATGAATATAATGGAATAGCTATTGAATGAGTACGAGCTACAATAATGAAGGGAGGCACTCAGATTAAAAAAATGGCTGGATGGGATAATTGGAAAAATAACTATGGAATGGATGGATAACTAATAGAAAATATTTTCAGAAAATTAAAAGAAAATTAGCAAAAAGAAAAGTCATAAGAAATCTTGATTTCCGTTGTTACAACCTGCTCAAGAAATTAAAATAAATGTACCTGTATTAGATGATCCGTACATCCTCCTCCCCTGTCACATAGCACGGGCACAGTCACTCATTGACCTCCTCCCCTGTTACATACCAGAAGCACAGACTCACTCATTGACAGACTTGGCACAGGCATCGAGACATACGCGCAAACACACAGACTCAGACGCCCAAGCACACAGACCAGACCAGGCATACATAGATAGACCAGATTCGAGCAGACCAGAGATACATGACAAGGAGGAAATAAATGGGAAATTTCTGCAACGTTCGATAGTTATATGTAGGGTTTTTTTCAACGGATATATTGGCCTCCTTTCTTGAATAGCCGTCTCAGAGACAGATACCTTGAATTTAAAATTGGCCGCATAAAGTTCGAATATAACGTTCACCGTAATAAAAAGCTGGCATGCTTTCCTTTTCTTAATTTTGATTTATGCTTCTGGTTTTTCAGTTTGTTTCAATTATTATTTTGTATGATCCTAGTTTACCGTTATCTTTTAAATTTAGAATAAGTTTCTAATGACCTGAGCAGAATCTATTGATAGAGCAACACCGAACAGATCCCAAAATTTTAAGAGATTAGAAATTGAATGGTCAAACTGGTTTATTCAGTTAGCTATGCTAGCGTTTCTTTAACGGATATATCAGCCTATTTTCTTAAATAATCTTTTCACACACAAATCTCCTGTTTCTTCAACAAATGAGTGAATTTTTAAAATTAATCTGACTCTATTATTAACTATGTTTTTATTGATTATTGGTAACTAATTTTTATTTTTTTAAATAACAAACACAGTGAAAGGATATCTTTATTTAGATATATACAAGGTGTTTCTTGTTTTGCGTATTTTGTTGTAGGATTGTATATTGAGAAATTTCACAACAATATATACAACTTTTAATTTAAGGATATGTATATTCTTTCAAAAGGATATGTCGACATTCTTTCTTGAACAACTATATCTGAAATTTTAAAATTGGTCTACTTCACCATCCATTAAAAAAAAAAAATTAAGAAAAAATGTTGTTGTGTTTTGTTTTTTTTTTTCATTATATTTTAATCCCTACATTTTACTACTATGTCTCTATTAACCCGAATTTCTGATTATTTTTTCAAATTTAGAACTATAATCTAAGTTGCTTAAAACAATGTCGATGACAATTTCATTAAGACAACATAGATCACTTTGTGACTCTACTAAAGGACAAAGACCATTTCCCTGTTTGTAACCATTCTTTATTGAATTGAAAAACTCATTGACTCCACTCATTGAGATTTGATCTCATGGCATATAGAGTTGAAATTGTTTTATGAGAGATTGATAAAGTAGATGATAGAGAAAGTATGATTATGTATCATTACAAATTTTTTTATTATAAATTTTTAAACTAAATAAATATTAATGAAACAAATAATTATTACGCTAATTTTATGTATGATAATAGTAACTTGGAGGAAGTGCCTTCTTACAAGTACCTTGGAATTGATATTCATCACAAGCTCAACTGGAACTATAGCATTCATAAAAGGATTGGGGGGTGGAAAGCTTATTTTGGTCTTGAAAATAATTGTAAAATGGAAAACCTCATAATGTGGGATAGAAAGAAGTTCCTCTTTGAAACTTTAGTCACTCATGTTAACTTATATGGATGTGAGGTTTGGGGTTGTAGCATCTCTAGAGAATCCTGGAGAAAGAATGAGAAAATCCAGAAGCGTTTTATAACGTATAACCTTAAAATTAAAAGCAATACACCCTATCCTATTCCCCTTATAGAAGTGGGTCTTTCCCCTATCGAAAGCCTAGCTATGACTAGGCTTATGTTGTACAAGCACAAGCTCAATAGCATAGGAGACCATAGACTTCCTAAGCTAGCTTTAAATTCCAGCCAAAACCACCTAAGGCTTAAACGAGGTTGATATAAAGACACGAGGGCCTAGTTAAACTATTAGGAGATCGATGAATGTTGCATTGAAAAACATTAATAACATTAAAAAAATTGTTACTTCTAAGTTCAAAGGAAAAATTTGGTGTGAAAAAGATCTAGCAACTAAAAGAAAATTAACATATTATAAGGAGGTCATCAACCCCACCCTAGAAGATTAAAATTATCTCTCTATTTTAACTAGGTCAAAGAAGAAAATTAATATAGCCAATATTAGAACGAACTCTCATGAGCTCCATAGTGAAACAGGTTGTTGGACAGTTCCTAAAACACCATGGATGGAAAGGACCTGCCATCTCTGTGAGAATATGAACATCGAGGATGAAAATCACTTCCTCTTAGAGTGCCCCGTGTACAACCACATTAGAGCTCAATTTCATAATATTTGTTGCAATACTGACCTTCCTAGCCTTTTAAGATGTCAAAATTATAGTGAGCTCAGGAGGCTTCTCTCCAAGCTTTTTGAGCATAGGAATAAAATCTTAAATCAAACTAAATAACTCTCTTCTTTAGGTCCGATAGACCAAAGATTGTTCTTAGTGGACGTTAACCATCATCATCATCCTATTCTAAAATAAGGAAGTTATATTTTCAAACCAAATGGATGTGCGAACAATAATCTTGGGGTCATAACGTTCTACTCGTTTAAAGTAAGAGTATGGTATGTATGAGTTGTTAGAATTTACCATATAATGGGTTATTTTTGAAAAATAATATCCTATTAGAATCATTTAAATGTAATTATTTTCCTAAGTGTTATTAAAAATTAAAAATAAAATAAAATAAAAAAATCCATGCAATTTTCTTTCATATGGATGTGAGCTAAGAAGAGGTAAAGGATTCAGTGAATTTAAATAAAACTCAGTTTGAATTTTCACTTAATGAAGATAACAAGGTTGTGAAGGAATTCTTGAAACCCAAAAGTTTAATGAATATAAAATAAATTTCTCAATCCAAAGATGTAATAATTTTTTGAACTCGTTCCTCATCCTAAATATTAATATGCAAAAAATTAGTGCATAACAATAAAGGGAATATTATTCATGCCTCTCAAAAAAAATCCACGAAAGTACATAATATGAGCATTGATGGAAGCCATCTAGAAATTTTTTCTACAAATCCATGAAAAATGTATTAGATATTTTTATATTGTAGAAGAGTTATTACACAAATAATATCTAAATATTTTAAAGATATAGAAGTTGATTGTGAAGAGAAAAATATATGAGGAAGGGTTTTCTATTTATTTTTTTAATGTTTTTATGTGATTTGATATTGTATATAATATAAAATATTATAGTCGTAGAGTATTGAGAAAGTATAATATTACTATTTGTAATAATGAATAAGTGTTTTCAATGTTATCAGATGATCTATTATGGATAGAAAGCTATTTACTTATTATAAAATCAAAAAGAATTATTTTCCTTCCATGTTTAGAAGGTGTAGATCCAAAAGGAGTTAATTGACATGATTTTCTAACTAATGATAAGAAGTTTTCATCACTAGTAATTCATATTGCTTTTTTAATTTAAATATGCTAATTTGTAAATAAGTGGGGTTGAACCATTGTCCTCCCATCGATAAAATGCATGCATAACCAACTCTGTTGTCAAGTAGTTCTTACCTCTATTGTTCTCCGGGCACATTTAAAGTTTTAACACACATCCGTTGGGGGTTGGAGGGGGCAAGCCCCCGCCCCATGTGAGTGAAATCCGACAACCAGGAGCTCATCCCAATAATCCGATGGAAAATTTCTAATGATGTTTAATTAAATATAAGATGTGCTTAATGGATAATAAGCCGAGATTAGTGCGAAAACTGTGAATTAGTTTTAATCCAATCTTATCTGCGCTAATATTGCTTTAGCATTAATTAATCTGATTTAACATTGGCGGGTTTCTTGGAGGCACGACAAGTTTGGCAGAAATTCTAAAAATAGAATTTTAACTGGCAAACTTTCTAAATTTGAAGGAGAAAATGGGGCAAAAGCAGTTTTGGTCATAACTCACTCAATTTTCGAGCAAATGAAGCTCAGTAAAATTTATTCCTGGCTAATTTTCATGCTAAGAACTCAATGGAGCAGGTTTCAGAGGTAGAAAAGGTGATCTATAGGTGTTTTAGTACATTTGAATAATTTTAAAGGCTAGGGCCAACAGGTGTTGGCATCGTTGCCAGAGCATCCAGAGTCCAAATACAGCAAAAAAATAGTTATTTTTGGGATATTATGATGTTATAAACTCATTGGAACATGTTCCAAGAGATTCTGAAGCTTGTAACAACAATTTGAGAACACTTAAGCTAATAAAAAGGTCACACTATGAAGCTGGACCAAGGAGATGTAGCCTAGGAGGGGTGAACGCCTTTATCAAAATTCTCGTTGTTAAGATTTGTTATATTTGCTTGTTGTGTTTACTATTTCTTCTGTTATTTCATTTAAAATTATGCTTTTTAAGCTTATGTAAAACTCATAATTTCACTAAGTACATTGTTTTCCAATCACATGCTCTTAAACAAACTCATGAAGGATAAGTAAAACAATCCAAAGAAATGTTTATATCTGAAATGAAACTAGAAAAACATTAAATAGAAAGTAATTTCATATCAATTTTCTATCAAAGCACAAGGTTGCTTGCTTTTTTTACTTGAAGAGTTTTTAATAGTGAAAAATTACTACTGCTTACAAGATTGAAATTGCAGAGAGGAGAAGGCAAGCTACTGATATCTAGTCCATAAGTTAGTACAAGAAGGAAGAAGGCTAAGATAGGAGAATCCTTACCCAAAGGACCACTCAAGTTAACACTTGAAGCAAAATAGGGATTAATTGCACAAGAGGCTGAAGTGGTTGAAGAGATACAAGCTGCACAGATAAAGCTTGAATCAACAGCCAAAATGTCAAGCCATGAAGGAGCTCATGAAAATTCTGATGAAGAGGATGTCAAGAAGGAGTTCAAAGAAATGCAAACGATGGTGCGACTTATCTATGAAGCTTTTATGGAAAAGGAAACTGGAGAGGGTTCAAAGCACCCTCATAGAGAAGAATCTTCAAACAGTAAAAATGAGGAAGAGAGGAGCTCAAAAGCCAATGGTGAAAAACCACCTCCTTCTCCACCACTGCCATCGTCGTCATCATCCTCATCTGCATCTTCATCTTCCAAATCCATTAAAAAAACTCATACTCATACTCATTCCAGGATCCCAAAAGGTAAGACTCTGTTACTCAAGTTGGAAATCAAATTTGAAATTCCTACATATAATGGAGAATTTAATTCTGAAAAACTAGATAATTGGATTCACTAATTAGAATTTTACTACAGAATTCAAAATCAGCAAGAAGACGATATTAAAATCCAATTGGCTTGATTAAGGATAGAAGGAGAAACATTAGTTTGGTGGGAGGCAAAGACACAAGAGGAAATGCGCATCCATGGTAAGATATCCATTTCTTGGGCTGAATTCATTTCTCCCACTAAAAGGAAATTCTATCCATTAGCTTGTATGCAAAAATAAAAAAAGAGTTGGCAAAAATTTAGACAGCTAAAAGGTCAAATTATCCAATAGTATACATAAGAGTTTAGGAAAAGGGATTTGTTACTTGGAGCAGAATTAAATTCACAAGACACACTCTTGAATTATATCAGAGGTCTACATTCCTACTTAAAACACATTATTCTCATTTTTAACCCAAATAACATAGATGAAGTATGTCTGCAAGCCACTCATCTTGAAGCATGGGGTAAAAAAATTTCTAAAGAGGGTAGTAAGAAGAAGCCATTCAAGGGTAAGGGAAAATAGAAAGGAGAAAAATGGAAGGGAAATAATAATGTAAGTATGAAGCAAGAATGGGAGAAAATAAGATGCAAACATTGTTCCAAAGAGGGGCATGATGAAGCTCACTGTTGGAAACTACATCCTGAACTAATACCAAAGAAACCAAATAACAAAGGGAAACAAAAGATAACTGCCATCACAAAAAAAGATGTTGGATATTATTCAAGAGATGAAACCAAGATAGTTGCAACGGTAAACAAAGGAAAGGAAGCAATCGCAAGTTCTAGTACCTCAAACAGTCACAGTAATGCTTCAAATGAGGATACACGAATATAATTATTCCATGTTAGAGTAATCGATAATCATATAAATATTAATGCCTTATTTGATACAGGGTCAGAAGAAAACTTGATTTCAGAAGACTTAGTTAAAAAACTGAACCTTGAAATTGTACCTCATCATAAGCCATACCCTTTAGGTTGGATAGTTAATAATGCAAATTTATAGGTGATAAGGAAATGTGTTTTCAGATTTGCTATTACTACAAAATTTGTTGATGAAGTTGAGTTAGAAGTTGTACCACTTGATATTTCATGGATTACCTTGGGTATTCCATATTTGTATGACAGGAAAATGGTGTTCTACCATCATGAGAACAGATATCATTTGGTCAAAGATGGAGTGGAGAATATTGTGAGAGCTCATCGCAACAAATTGAATATCTCTTTAGTTAATGCAGGGCAAATGAAGAGGCTAGTAAATGCAAGTAAAAAATTGTGTGTTTCTTATGATCAAGAAAAAGGAAGATGTTAACTATGAATATTTTGAAGGATGTGATGAAAATTTTAAATCTGATTTGTTTGATGTGGTAAGTCAGCATAACGAGATGTTTCAAGAACCAAAGGGGTTGCCACCCAAGAGGGGAATTCAGCATGAGATTTAGTTACAGTAGGATGTTCCACTTTCAAATATTGGTATGTATCACATGTCAATCATGGAAATTTTGGAAATCAAGAAGCAAATCCAAGAGTTGGTGAAAAATGGTATCATACGCCCATCTACTTCGCCATGTGGTTCTCCAATATTTTTGGTTCCAAAGAAGGATGTGACTTGGTGCATGTGTATCGATTTCCATGAAGTTATCAAAATCACGGTAAATAATCCCTACCCACTTCCACACATTGATGATTTTCTTGATCAGTTAAAGGATGAAAATTATTTCATTAACTTAGATTTGAGAAGTGGTTATCATCAAGTTATGATAGCTGAGGAAGACATTTGGAAAACTGCTTTCAAGACTAGACAAGGGTTGTATGACTAGTTAGTTATGCCATTTGGCTTAAAAAATGCACCGACTACATTTATGAGAGTGATGAATGATGTACTTAGACCATTTCCATATGAATTTGTCATTGTTTACTTATACGACATACTCACATTCAGAAAATAAAGAGAAGACCATGTCATGCAGGTGAACAAGGTACTTGATGTTTTGAGAAAAGAGAAATTGTTTCTTAAGATGTCAAAGTGCAAATTTGGTAAGACTTCATTAGTTTATTTGGGACACATAGTTGGAGGTGGTGAATTGAATATTTATCATTCCAAATTTGAGGTCATTTTGAAGTGGCCCAAGCCCAATACAGTTACCGAGGTAAGAAGCTTCTTAGGAGTAGCACAATATTGGAGGAAATTTATTGCTAATTTTTCATCCATTGTAGCACCGTTACATACATTGACAAGCATAAAGAAAGTCTTCCATTGGGAAGATTTGCAGTAGAAAGAATTTTATGCTTTAAATGAAAAGATAGGTTTGGCACCAATATTATCAATTCCAGGTCTAAGACAACTAGTTGAAATCCAAACAGATGAAAGTGATTATGCTATGGGAGCAGTGCTCATGCAGCATGATAAGACTATCTCATTTCATTCTGAAACTTTTAATGGAGCTGTGACTAAATATCCTACATATGATAAAGAGTTATATGAATTAGTACAAAGTGTAAATAAATGGAATCATTAATTTATGGGAAAAGATACCATTATCCATACCGACCATCAGCCATTGCAGTACTTACAATCACAACCAACATTGCAACAATCAGGACATTTCAGGTGGATGGGTTTTCTACAAAAATTTCACTTGGTTATCAAGTACAAGAAAGGAATCTACAATAAGGTAGCAGATATTCTCTCTAGGCCTATTGTAGATTTAGCTATTATTCTCAAGCACAATTCTATTATGCATGAAAGTTACATTGAGGAGTATGTGAATGATAATGCTTTTCAAGATGTGTATGAGAACTTGAGTAAGGGAAACCAAAGTGAAGAGTTATATTATCATGTGAATAACAGTTTGTTGTATCACTTGGGCGAGTTATGTATATCACAGGGAGAAAGAAACAATATCATAAGGGAGGCACACGTAATTTACTGTGAGACATTTCGATGTAGTAAAGACAATAGTATATCTGCAAAGGTATTGTTATTGGCCACGCATGAATGAAAGTGTTTTTAGTTTTATTAGAGGATGTTATATAAGTGCAACAAGTAATCCTAGCAATAGGAAGCTTGGTTTGTACACACCACTTCCATTTCCTTCTCGTCCTTGGGAGAGCATCTCAATGGATTTTGTAGGAGGCCTTCCTATGTCAAGGAAAAGTCATGATTATTTTTATGTTGTGGTAGATAGGTTCAATAACATGTGAATTTTGATGGAATATAAGAAAACTATTACAGCTGAACAAACCGATAATATTTTCTTTCAAAATTTATGGATCCATTTTGGTTTTCCTACTTCTATTGTAAGTGATCGAGATTCTTGATCTGTTGGGAATTTTTGGTGAAAATTATGGGACATGATGGATACAAAGTCAAAGAAGAGTACAACATTTCATTTTCAAAGAGATGGTAAAACATAGGTGGTAAATAAAATAGGATTGTTATTCATATTCTAAGAGGTGATTTCAGCAAGCATCCCAAGTTGTGGGATGAACAGTTACATTACATAGAACATGCATACAACTGAGAAAAACATTTTTCCACAAATAGATCGCCATTTGAGGTATTTTTTGGTTACCTGCCAAGATCACCATTAGAATTTATCTTTGAGAAAGATGTTGCTATATATGGACATAGTGACATAGATAAAGAAAGAAAGTTCATTGAGCAAAGTCAGTGGGTACATCACACAGTGCAAGAGCAACTTGAGAAGAGTCAAAGCAACTACAAGGCAAGGCATGACAAACATCAGGTTGATCACAAATTCCAAGTTGGAGATGAAGTTTGGTTGTACATCAGCGAAGAAATATTTCAAGGGGAAGGTGAAAAGCTCAAACCAATCCCTTATGTTCCATTTAAAATTCTAGAAAATATTGGTACAAATGCATTCAAGCTAGATTTTCCTCCTTATATGCAAATCTATTATGTCGTTAATGTTGAGAATTTGAGATTGTTTGAGACTCCTTTGATTGATGATCAAGGAGAGCATGTTCAGTTGCCATCAATAGATTATTTCTCGCTAGAATATCTTGATGAACTTCAATAAGGTCTGATACTTGAAAGAAGAATCATAACTTCAAGAAGAGGGAATGTTGAATACCTTAGAGTTGGACTCAAAGGTAAAAATCCTTCAAAGGAAAAATGGTTGGAGATTGGAAAAGTGAGGGAGTTGTACCCTCACTTGCTGAACAATTGATAATATATTTTGGGGTCCAAAAGGCTTCTAGTGTGAAGGAATGATCTAAGGCGCAATTTTTAGCTAAAAATTGAAAGTGCTCTAAATTTCTTCAAACATGAATGATTGGATATATTTCGTCGCCAGGATTTCGACGCAACTTGTTTCCTCAAAATCTTGAGTTTGTATGACTGAGTTATCATCTGATGTTCCTTTTCCAAAATAGGAAAAAATGAGCAGAACAAGTATAGTGTTGATGTGGCAGGTACAGTTAGCATTTGCAGGAATATCCTCTAGAAATAGCCAATGACATTGTTCCAAGTGGCACCACTAGATTCACTGATGATGACTAGGATGTCTAAATGTAATTTTATTTTTAAACGGTGGCCAACGGGGAAGGGCCACATGGCATACCACATACCCCCCCTCTCCCCCTCCCCCACATTGCAAGATAGGTTGTAAGGGAGAATTATCATTTATGTTAAGTTTTGGAAAATAGGTTATGGTGGAATTTTGAATATGTATATATATATTTTCAAACTTACATATAAAACCGACAAAATTTACCATTTTTGGAGGAGCTCCTATTCAAATTTGGAGCAAGTTAAACTGGCAACATTGACAAAATTGGTGGAAGAAACCATATTTTAGAGCTATGTAAAAATTTATGAGGTAGAGTGGGGTCGAACCCCTAACCTCCCATGGGAAAACTGTAGACATAACCAACTCTATTGTCAAGTAGTTCTTACCCGTATTGTTATCCGCGCACATTTAAAGTTTTAACGGCCAACTGTTGGGGGTTGGAGGGGGCCAGCCCCCTCCCCACGTGACCGAAATATAACGAACAAGAGCTCAACCCAAAAATCCTACAGGAAACTGCTCATGATGTTTAATTAAACATAAGACGTGCTTAATGGATAATAAGCCGAGATCAGTGCGAAAACTGCAGATTAGTTTTAAACCAATCTTATCCGCGCTAATATTTCATTATAATTAATTAATCTGGATTTAAAGTTGCTGGGTTTCCTGGAGGTGCATCAAGTTTGGCAGCATTTCTAAAAATAGAATTTTAACTGGCAGACTTTCCAGATTTGAAGGAGAAAATGGGGCAAAATCAATTTTGGTCATAATTCACTCAATTTTCGACCAAATGAAGCTCATTAAAAGTCATTCCTGGCTAATTTTCATGCTAGGAACTCAATGGAGAAAGTTGCAAAGGTAGAAAAGGTGATCTACAGGTGTTTTAGTACATTTTAATATTTTTGAAGGCTAGGGCCAATAGGTGTTGGGGTCATTGCCAAAGTATCTAGAATCCAAATACAACAAAGAAATGATGATTTTTGGGAGATTATGATGTTGTAAACTCATTGGAACAGGTTCGAAGAGGTTCTAAAGCTTGTAACAACAATTTGAGCACACTTTAATCTAATACAAAGGTCACACTATGAAGTTGGACAAAGGAGATGTAGCCTAGGAGGGGTGAACTCCTTTATCAAAATTATCTGTGTTAAGATTTGTTATATGTTCTTGTTGTGTTTACTATTAATTTTATTCTGTCATTTAAAATTATGCATTTTAAGCTTATGACAAACTCGTAATTTCACTGAGTATATTGTTTTTCAATCACATGCTCTTAAACAAACTCATGAAGGATAAGTAAAATAATGCACAGAAATGTTTATATCTGAAATGAAACTAGCACATCATTAAATAGCAAGTAATTTCACATCATTGACGAAATCCAATATCAAGTATATGAGTCTTATTTCATGATTTTAATTGCTTCTCTCTTCTTATGTTTATGCCTTTAAAGTTTCTTGTTTAAGCTGTAAATTTTACATGTAATTATTTAACACATATCAAGAAAAATATTTTGGATCAACTGGTATCAGAGCAGGCATTTTTAGATGTGAATTACATGCTTGTATGCTAACTATAAATAGGTTATGAAGAATGAAGGGACACTATAGTATTTTGACCCTAAAACAGGATGTGCACATCGGAGAAGGGACATGGATGACGATGTTGGACATGAGGAGGAGCTCAAATTCCTCAAGACCTTCTGCACCATGGTAGATCGAGTGGAGAATTTGTTCTCTAGACTTGAGAAAATGGAGAAATTAGGGGAGAATGCTTCAAAAGGACAAGGTTCAGTGCATCGAGATGGTGGAGGAGATCCACCTCCTTCTCCTCCAGCAAGTGAACGTTCTTCCTCCTCTTCTCACAATCATCATAGGAATTCAGGAAAGGCAGCTAATGAACCTTTCTTTAAGTTGGATGTAAAATTTTATCTACCCATGTATAATGGCGAAGTAATGTAGAGAAACTTAACAAATGGATTAGGAATCTTGATGTCTACAGCAAGATTCAATGGATTATGGAGGATGAGGCAAAGATCTAGTTGGATTCTCTTCGTCTGAATTACACCGCTCTCATCTGGTGGGAGAGAAAAATTCAAGGCAACAGTATTTTGGGTAACCTTCTTTCCTCGTGGTCAAATTTCATTGTTGCACTTAAAGATAAATTCTATCCCTTGGGTTATAAGGAAAAATATTTAATGGAGTGGCAATACTTAAGGCAAGGTAAAGGAAAAAGTGTGCAAATAATTACTGAGGAATTTAGAAAAAAAGCACCATGTTTTGGCATTTCATTAGATTCACCTGAAGTGTTAAGCAAGTATATTGGTTCTATACATAATTACATAAGACATTTATTATTGTTGTTTGAGCCTCCTTCCATTGATGAGGCCAGTGTGAAGGCCATGCACATAGAAGGCACAGAGAGACATGAAAAAAGTGATCGACCAAAAAGAACTGACGTAGCCAAAAGAAGGGGAGAAAAGCCCTCTTGCACAAATTGTGAGAAAGAGGGATATGATGAAGAAACTTGCTAGAAGTTGCACCCTGAGTTGAGACCTAAAATAAATGAAAAAATGGGGAAGCAGCATACCACCACCACCATAGAAAAAAACCAAGATTCTAAATCCAAGGAACATGAAAAGGTCACAGCTACAGGATTTTCACGAGGTAGACCAATTAACCTGGGGTCTATTTCCGGAAATGAAATGAAGCTTGCAGCCTTTGGGATCACATCAGAAGGACCCATAGACTTGTGTTCTGATTCAAGCGATGAGACAAAAATATCAACAAATATTGTACCAAATATGAAAATGCCACTTACTGCAGAGTTCCAAGAATTTGAAGAGATTAACCAAGGCATCCAAGGATAAAATACTGAGCTAATAAGGCTCCTACAAGTAGCAAGGGAAAAAAAACAAAGGTTACTACTCGAGTTACAAGCTAAGGATGAGGCCTTGGAAAATTTGTGACATAACCAACCCGATGTAAAAATCAACCCTTGAATTTGATGTACTTTTCATGATGATGAATTCGTTTCTTTTGAAAAAAATACTACAGGGATCAGGTCCAAACTGCTAAAGAATATGGGGTATCAAGGAAAGGGCCTTAGAATCAATGGCCAAGGCATCGTAAACCCCATCAAATTCAGGGAATTGTCACGTCATGAAGGTCTCTGATACACCAGAAAGGAGGTTGGAGAAAGCTCCAAAACATCCAACGACCCACCAACAATTGATGATGAGAGCACCTCCTCAAACCTCAGTGACAATGAGGGATTGATGGGCACTTCTCGCAGGCACATTGAGAGGAGGTGTTCTAAGTTGATACGGAAGGTATGGAGGAGGAATAATCATCACAACTAGAGTGAACCCCAGAAACCTGCATGTCAAACATGTCAGGACCAAAGATAATCCATACAAAATCCAGTCCTTCAAGCTATTCTACAGGCAAATCCTCCACATGGGAATGACCCATTTACCTAATTGTGTAAAATATGGTTCTTTTAGGAGTCTTGATGTGATGGCCACATTTTTAAATCATACATGGAAAGTAAATGTAAATGTGATGGCGTGTTTCCCATCACTTCAAAACACAAAGATGATGTTTTGGCCTTTCCGTATGAGTAGTTGAGGTAATGATTATTTTTTTGTAATCCTTGACCAATGAGTGTGCGCTATAAAATATTGGCATGAAGGAGTTTTTGAGCCATGTGTGGTGTGCATGGTTGCAAATGATGTACCAGTTTTTCATGTAAGAGATTGAAAGTGAGGTTTTGAGTGTGTTAATGCTTTTGGGGGTCCAAAAGCTCTTTAGTGGGGAGGAATGATCTTGGTGGATCGAACAGGTCCAAGTACAAGTAGCTAAAGTATAAAGGCTCAAATATCAAAGTGTCAGGAATGTGGAAAACTTAGTGTCATGTTCAAGATCTCGTCTTTATGATTCCAAAGGCGTAGGCGGCACTCAATTCTGAGTCTGTATGAAGGAGTTAGGAGCAGTCAAAGTTTGAGGGTTGATTTGGTGACTTGGCAGGCTTAAGGAAGGCGCAATTTTGACCTTTTCTAGGTAATGGATTCTCGCCAGCCCCGACTAGACTCTGGGAAAATTTGTGGCCTCCTTAAAATTACTCCTACCACCTATTTTCTGGATTTTTAAAAATGTGGGTAGTTTTAAAAAAAAATAAAAAAAAATTGAGGGCAGGCCATCACCCCCACCCTCTCCATCCAACCGCATACCAAAAAATATCATTTAATAATAGGTTCCAGTGGCCATTACCCCACCAGACCCATGGTCATGCCCCACTATACATGACATAACAATTATTAAATAATATTAGGGGCCGATGACCATGATCCTGCCAAACCTCTCGCCCACCTTACGAAACCACAGATAATAGATACTGGTGGCTAGGGTTGTTAACCCCCCACCAACCCAGCATTACTCCACCTTTCATATTAAAATGGAGACAACGAGGATCACAAGGTGGGCCACCCAATGCAAGCGCACCCCCCTCCCCCCTCCAACATACCTTACACTAAGAAAATACGCCGGGGCTAAAAAAAATGAAGGCACAATTTATAAAACTGCATTTAGCCTTAATACGGAGGGGTCGAGGTTTGACCACCCGATCCCCTCCCACAAACCATGGATCTTAACCACTTCAGCCAGAGGACTCCTTGGGGAGTCTACCCAACATTTTTATATATAAACCTTCATTTCATAAGTGTGCCCAGGAAGGTCAGGAGTGGACACGAAGTACAAGATAGGCGGAACCATGAGCACTATGTAGGATGGGAGTGGAACCATGATCTGAGCCATTTTCTAGAGGGTACATATTTTCACTTTGTCAGATTCAGGAAAATTTTATATGGTTTTTGCACCTTTCAGTGCCACGAATCCAATGGTGTCATCCATATCTTCATCAAAGGACTCCAATTTTCAGGCACTTTCAGCTATGGAGGTATAAGAGTGTAATTTTTCATTTTATACTTGCACTTTCATTTTTTTCCACTTAATGATAGAGGGCCTACCCACTATCTGAGCAGGGCCCGGAGACATAGTCCCTCCTGGACGTACTCCGATATCAATTCTATGTCTTCTTGCATGATGTTAATTTCTTCTCTCTACTTATGTTTATGCCTTTAAATTTTCTTGTTTAAGCTGTAATTTTTACATGTAAATTATTAATACATCTCAAGGAAAATATTTTGGATCAAACAGAAAGGGAGAGAGAGGAAAGATGATAGAGAAGGCTTGAGAGAGAGGATGAGAGAGGGAGGGATATAGGAGGAGATATAGATGGATATAGAGATGAAGTAGGAGGGGGAGAG
Source organism: Pinus albicaulis (assembly GCA_034641835.2). Classification (NCBI taxonomy): domain Eukaryota; kingdom Viridiplantae; phylum Streptophyta; class Pinopsida; order Pinales; family Pinaceae; genus Pinus; species Pinus albicaulis. Next base: position 713,646,979 of record CM076569.1, read on the forward strand.
AGGTATGGAATCAAAAAGATGGAGATTGAGAAGTGGAGAGAGAGAAGGAGTGACAAGGGAGAGATGGAGAGAGGGTGTGTATGTTTAGGGGTGATATAAAGAGAAAAATAAGGAGAGATGAAGATAAGGGGGAGAGAAGGAGAGAGAAGGAGAGAGAAGGAGAGAGCGATTTAGTAGTAGAGTTGTAGGGTGAAGAGAGAGAGAGAGAGAGAGAGAGAGGTGTGAGAGAAAGGGGGAGAGAGGAAGGAAGAGAGAGGTTGTGAGAGAGTAGATAGAGGGAGAGAAAGAGAGATGGGATTGGAGGGGGAGAGAGAGGGAGGCAAGAGGAAATACATAGAGAGATAAAGGTGGATAGAGAGAGAGAGAGGGAGTGATAAGGAAGATAGAGAGAAATGGAGAGAGGAAAAAAGGAGGAAATAGAGATAGAAGCGGGGGAGATGGAGATAAGGAGAATATAGAGATATAGATGGAAGGTGAAGGGAGGGAAAAAGAGAGAGATTGAAAAATAGATTGATATATATGGAGAGTGAGAACCTGTGTGTTTAGGGGGTGAGATAGAGAGACAAAGAAGGAGATATGGAGGGATATATATATATATATATATATATATATATATATATATATATATATATATATATTTGGATGGGGGAGAGAGGGAAGAATATTTATTTCACTAGATGCATTGATTTCATTGTAGATGGTGATTTTTAATCCTATTTGATTGTTTGCACTAGATGCATTGATTTCAATGTAGATGATTTCTAATCCTATTTGATTGTTTTCACTAAATGCATTGATTTCAATGTAGATGGTGATTTCTAATCCTATTTTATTACTTTCATTAAATGAATTGAGTTCAGTGTAGATGGTGACTTCTAATCCTATTTGATTACTTCCACTAAATAGATTGATTTCAGTGTAGGTGCTGGTTTCTAATATTATTTCATTGATTTAATTATATGCATTGATTTCAGTGTAGATTTTTTTTTATAATCTTATTTGATTGATTGCATTAGATGCGTTGATTTTAGTCTAGATGTTGATTTTTTATTTGATGTAATTTCATATATGATGGTACATTAATTTTAAATTGATTGGATTAGAAATATGCATTTATTTCAGTGTAAGCTCAAAATTTATTGACAATGTCATTTATTTTTGTGTTATAGTAATTTAATGTATTAATATTGGAGAGAAAGAAACATAAGGTATCATGTCTACTACAACAGCTCGAGCTAAATATTTAAATGGTTTACGATTTCAATTGTCTTGTTCATATAATCGATATGAAAATATGACAAAACTAACAAGGGTGACAATAAGAATAGTAGAAGAAAATATTTCAGATTGATCACAATGAAGACTATTGTACAACTGAATACATTCTTATTATTCACATTTTATATCATTCAACTCTATTATTTTCAGTTTGCATTCAAAACATTTGTTTCATCATTTTTCATCATTAAAGTTATTAACAATATTTATCATCTCAATAAATTGAGGTAACTAAGAAAATTTAAAATTGAAATGACTAGGTTAATCTCAAACATATTTAGCACATTTAAAATGATTATATTAATATTTTATATATTTACATATTATTGATAAAATTAATTATATATTCGATTCATGTTTCTTGGCCACACACAAATGAAACCATCCTAGATCCATCTTAACTTCGAATCTATCAAGCACCGAGAGGGATTAAATCTCTCGAGTTGCAAACATATTTTTTGAGTAAAAAACATGAGTAAAGGTTTCCACCTCAACAGATTTGATCCATCATGACGCTTGATAGATCCACAGTTAATATGGATCTAGGTTTGCTAGTAATATCATAGTTGAGTTAAAAGAAAGGGCACAACACATAATACATGGAATATTGAAATAAATTTTATGTCCAATGGTGAAAACCTTATCCATTTACACTCTTAGGAAATAAATTACCTTGTTTACACTCATAGCATTAAAAAATGAAACCATGGTGAAATCATAGTGTAGTCGGGACACATAGAGAGAGAAGAAAGAGTCCATATAAAAAGGTGGTCTTGAATAAAAAAATTATGATGTGAAACCTATCACCTCCCTTCACTTATTTTAATAATATTTATTGGCATGGTTGAAATATATTCTCGTTAAGAAAAGTCCAAAATACCCCATCATAATCTTAGGCCTTAGATGAAGGATTGATCTACATAATGAAGCTTTCCCATGGGAGATTATTCTATTTTAGGAAGGTGGGACTACCCATGGTTTTTGAAGGTAATGAAATTAACATCAAGGACTGCCTTAAAAGTACACCCGATCAACATCTTTTCAGAAACCCTATGGGACAGGGGATAAAATATAATCCTAAAGGAAATTGTGTAATTGCATTTTGCAAATTTTTTATGTTAATGTGGTGGATATGTATCACAATAAAAAAATCCATATTTAACAAAGGGACTAACATCCTCCAATGATGTATAATTTTCTGAATAACTCTAGATTAATGATGTGGTATCATCTCACTTATAACTCTCCCATGTGAAGGAAAATACTCACAATTAATTAAACGAAAGTCATGAAACACAATTAACAAGTTTGTAAGGAACTTTGCATGTGCACTCAAGAACTAGGATGGACACATTTCAACATTATGCAGTCTGCACTAACATTAACCTTAACGATTCATTGGTTTGCATGCACTATATGATAATTCAATATCAATTGTGTGGTTTTTTTCTTTTACACCTTCATGCTAACATGACAAAAAAATCATGGCCAATGACATTTTGACTCTTGGCTTGAATTGGTGGGTAATTAAAAGAAGAAATGAGGAACTCGGAAGAGAATAAATGGTATTCATAGTTGGTGGCCCTTCATTTTTTCAATTATTTTTCCTATCCCATTGAAACCTTCGGTACATTTCTCTCGAAAAGTTGACTCTTTTATACAAAATTTATCTTCTTTTTTTTTAATTATGAAGGTTATTTTTATATTTCTTTTTTATCTGCACAATATTTTCTTATATTATTAAAATGTAGGATTTGAATTGCATAGGGAGGTTGAGATCCCAAAAAAAAGTGCAGGATTTAGGGATAACACAAATCAATCAAGGAAGTTATTAGGATTTCAATTAGATGTTACCTCCAAACATAAATAGGAGCATAGGTTGATAGAGTAGAGATATTATATTGTTTTCAATTTTATTATTTCTCTAGTACTACCAAAAAGTCATGTTGAAGTAGAAGAAATTGTGACTTCCTTATCATTATGATAGGTTTTAAATAAGAGAAGAAGAAAAATTGTTTGCATTTTTAATGTTTCTTAGTTAAACAAGTGTTCCGATAACATTCTGGAGTAGGTCCCACTCAACAAGAGAAAAAAGAACACATATATGCATCTCTTTCGTATATTTCAATTCTATTTTAGCATTCATTATATAATTTTATGGTAATATTATCAACTCCTACAGTATACTAAGACAAATAGTTAGCTCATATTATTTCTAGAATTTATATATTTTTCTTCATGCCTTTGAATAATTCTTATGTGATTTGTACTTCCTACATTTCATTGCTATGATTTAGTTTATAATCCTTAGTACTTGAAGCATCTTTGATAATAAATCTGAGATTTCTAAAAGATATAAGGATTAACTATCTAATAGTGTCCATTAGTATCCTAGTCCCGATAATGCATTAACCTATTTATTTATTCCTTCATGAATGAAATGATATCTTTATCCACCCAGGTACATTGTTAAGGGAATTACAATGAATATCACAACATTGATGGTATCAAGCATACATTAATAACTTGTTGAACTCCAACATTCCACCTATACAATTTTTTAGAATGTTATTTAATTTTAAATAAATATCTTTGTAGTTTCATACATAGTGCATCACACCTCATAAGTTTTCACAAAACCTAGGTTGACATTTAAAGTGAGCTAATATATTCAATATTAATTTTTCCATTAGTATTGATTTCAAAATCTATTAAAAAATATAATATTTCATTTCATAATTAGTTTTCATGAATCAACTTAGATAAAAATATCGTATATTTTTACCAAAAAGATGATTTTTTAGGATATCTCAAGTACATTCAAGTGATCAAGTACAATATAAAGAGTAATATGAAGAAAACATCCAAAATATTCTTGAAGAAGTTTCTAGTCGATGTGAAAGTGGAGCTGGAAATTTGATCAATCCTTTATTTAACCTTATGAATCCTCTTGTTAATAGAAACATTTAAACATAGTGAAGGATATCAATATGAAACCAACATGTAAATAAAAGAAGAAGAATAATTTTAAATATTTTAGTTCTCCATTTTAGAAATCAATCAAGAATGACAATGAAGAATATCAATCTTGTTATTCTTCATTTCCATGGCCTTACTATATAATACCCTAACAACCTTCTCTTCAAAATCGATGTTCTCTATAGGACATATGTCCATGATTTAGATGCTAAAAGACTCAAAATTTCCTATTCTACCTTAAAATATTTATATTTTAGGTGGTTAATGAGTTTGGAAGGAAATAACATTAATAGTTGGGATCATGTGATGTTGGATTTTCAGCACAAAAACAAGATGTAGTTGTGTAAATAGTAACTACACAAGAAATTAGAAGACAAGGATAGAAGAGAGAATGAAATAAAAATCAAATAGCCCAAGTGATTGGAATACCAATTTTGATTATTTATAAGTGATCAGAATATTCACCTTTTATTTGTTTAATAATCATAAAGGTAATTTTGAGGTCTAAAATGGGCCGTCTAACAAAATTTTAAAATAATAGTGAAAAAAATAAAATAATATTAGATTACAACATCAAATTTTCGAGGGAAAAAAGAAAAACCTACTTTTTCAACTCGTATTTTCAACTTATCTACCTATGGGCTCACTCAAATTTCGAGCAGTAACACTCGTTGGATGAAAAATTTGATTCCCCATCCAAGGATTACCCATGTTGCATACTTTTAATGGATCCTACTACATGAAAAATGATAAATACATGAAAATCATGATTTCAATCACGTTTTTTCATGTATTTTTCATTTTTCATGTTGCAGGGTCCATCGAAAGTACACAACATGGGTACTTCTTGGATGAGGAATTAAATTTTGCATCCAATAAGTACTCCTCCTTGAAATTTGAGTAAAATCATAGGAATATAAGTTGAAAATACAAGTTGAAAAAGTAGTTTTATTATTATTATTATTATTTATCTTATTACTTTTTTACCTTGAAAATGGTGAATCATCCCCCATGGTTGACATCATCACCTTGAATCTATTGGTTCTTATAAAGTATATTTTGGTTGTACATTTTTCTTAGGAGGCCCATCTTGGACCTCAAAAGTTCTCTAATGAACTTCTGAACCTCCATGGACCGAAATTATTTTAGCTCATGATTTCTTCAACAAGTTTAACCCCAGTATTAAATCCTCACACTGAACAACATGATTTTTACATTCAAAAGAAAACTTATAGGAATTATTTTGTGATCTACCACTTTTTTTTTTATATCCATATACCAAATCTTGATCCTTCTTTAGTTACTACCCCATCAAAGTCCATATTCCATAAACCACTTAGTTATTTTCAATTTCTATTTTAGCCTTTAACTTTACATCCCTTTCCTTGACTGATTTTTTATCCATATCTTTAATTTCTTCCTCTAAACATATGTCATGATGTAAAATGAAGGAATCCATATCTGAGTGTACAAAATATATTAGATAATTATTAGCCTTATTTTGACTTCTTTCCATGTATTTCATAAGAGTATCCCTATATAATCTCACTTGTTGTCCAAAAATAGGAATGGTTTCTTATATCATGTCCATTTACAATGTACCTTGCAGTTCTGCTCCCTAAGACGTTGATAAGGGAATTCCATATTTTGGATGTATATTGGCTACAAAAAATTCCATTACTATACTTTTTTCTGGAATTTAAACAAGGGCCACACACAAGTCCTTAATTAAACCTAAACACCTCACCCTCCTTGATTCTAAATAGAAAAGGTCTTTATATGTTCTGATTATATCAAACCCAAGTTTTTCCATAATCATATTTGGCATGAGATTATGTGAAGCTTCTAAATCCAACATGGAATTGTGCAAAATGAAATCATGTATGTTAAAACTAACATAAATTGGAGGTACATTACCATATTTTAAAATTCCTTCAACTTCTGGTCCAAACAACAATCTCAGCTGGTCATCATTTATATTTATAGTATATGTTTCTTCTTCTATATTTAGCACCTTTATGATTTGATTTATATATACATATTTTTTCATTTATTCGATTAGTGGAAAAGAAATTTTCAACTTGGAAAAATCATTTTCAATATTAAAAGAAGGATGATATTTTTATACCTCTTTCACATTTGTATCTTTCCTTTGAGGGACTTTCTTTATAGGATCAACCTTTGCTTTATTTGTAGGAGTATCTGTTCGGATCTTCTTAGGAGGATTTATTGCAGTTTTTCTATTTCTGAGATTGTATTTTTTATGCAATTCCATAATGGAGTTTTGATAACCCTTTTAATAATATTTAGATTCTAAGGGAATGAATTATGGTTAAGCCAAAAAAAAAGTATTTCTCCTCTTTTGTTAAGACAATATGTTTCCACATCTACAACAATATTTATCCGATTTTATTCCTATTCTTCTACTATCTGATGTTCTTCTTCGACATAATTTTCTTGAAAAGGTGGCCTAATTTGTTGGTGATCTGTTGGGTTTTTGGGAGATCATTTCTTGATTTGGAGTTGTTTCCTTCTAAAATTTGGAGTTATGATCTTTGGACCTCCCTGTGGTTCTCTTGGTGCAGTCCTATCTATGAAATTCATCCTCTCCATCATATTGTCCATAGTTTTGACTCAAGTGTCCAATTTTACATTTGATGATGAAGGAGGCTCTTATTTAATAGTTAATCATTTCTAAATTCTTAACTTATCTTTCTTAGCCAGTGGATTGGCCTCTATAACATAGTTTTTTTTTCATATCCTCTAAGGTAGCTATATTTCTTTCTCTCAATTGATAAGCCATATCTGCATCAAAACCATCTCGATATCGAAGTAATGCCAACCTAGGAGGAGATTTTATTTTTGTTGGAATAACATTGTAAAGGTTATTGAATCTATCTAAATAATATTGAACATATTCCACTGCGGGTTTTTTTAAACCTTCACACTCTGCAATAATTTGAAGTATATTCTTTTTTACCTCCCTTTCCTTGACTGATTTTTTATCCATATCTTTAATTTCTTCTTCTAAACATATGTCATGATGTAAAATGAGGGAATCCATATTTGAGTGTAGAAAATAGATTAGATAATTGTTAGGCTTATGTTGGCTTCTTACCATGTATTTCATAAGAGTATCCCTATATAATCTCCCTTTTTGTCCAAAAATAGGAATGGTTTCTTACGTCATGTCCATTTGCAATTTACCTTGCACTATGCTCCTTAAGACCTTGATAAGGGAATTCCATATTTTGGAGGTATATCGGCTACAAAAACATGCATTACTGTAATTATTTTTGGATTTCGACAAGGGCCACACACAAGTCCTTAATTGAACCTAAACACCTCACCCTCCTTGAGTCAAAATAGAAAAGGTCTTTATATGGTCTGGTTATATTGAATCCAAGTTTTTCCATAATCATATTTGGCATGAGATTATGTGAATCTTCTAATCCAACATGGAATTGTTAAAATCGAAAGCATGTATGTTAAAAATAACATAAAATGGAGGTACATTACCATATTTTAAAATTCCCTCAACTTCTGGTCCAAACAACAATCTGGGCTGGTCATCATTTATATTTATAGTATATGTTCCTTCTTCTATATTTATCATCTTTATGATTTGATTTATATATACATATTTTTTCATTTATTCAGTTAGTGGAAAAGAAAATTTCAACTTAGATAAATCAATTTGAATATTAAAAGAAGGTTGAGCTTTTTATACCTCTTTCACATTTGTATCTTTCCTTTGAGGGACTTCCTTTGGAGGATCAACCTTTGCTTTTTTTGTAGGAGTATCTATTCAGATATTCTTAGGATCATTTACTACAATTTTTCTATTTCTGAGATTGTATTGTTTATGAAATTCCATAATGGAATTTTGATAACCCTTTTAATAATCTTCATATTTTGCAGAAATGAATTCTAGTTGAGCCAAAAAAAATAAGTATTTATCCTCTTTTGTTAAGAAAATATCATCTATTTTCAAATCACCAACAATATTAATTTGATTTTATTCATATTCTTTGTTTGGTTATAATTGATGATGTCAATCAGAGTTCAATTTAATTGTCAACCGAAGAAGGTAAACTTAGAATTGCTTATCTAAAATATATAGATCTAGAAAGATTCCTAATTTCTCCGAGATCTTTGGTTCTCTTACAAGAACATATTCGACAATATCTCTTCCAATAACTAAACAAACCTAGATCTAATAATTGTTTGAGATCTATGGTTCTCTTACAAGAACATATTCTACAAGATCTCTTCCAACATTAGAACATCTAATAAGAAATTAAAAGCTGAAATGAAATAAACCTAGATCTAATAATTGTCTAAGACCTTATGGTTCTCTTACAAAAACAATTTCAAATAAGATCCTTCCAATATTAGAACATTTAACAAAATTTAAAAGCTGAAATCAAACAAAAACATAAATTAAGTTATACCTAAAATAAACAAATAAGCATGAAAGTGAGGCCATGGGGGCCCTCCATAACTCCACAAGCACACCACTTCAATGGAGACTCAGATGTAGAAGAAAAATCTAAGTATGGATCTTTATTTCAAAATCTCCATTACAAACCAACTCTAAGGTTACAACTCTAAGCTTCTAAGATTACATACTCCAAAATTCTAAGATTACAAAACTTCAAGATTACAAATGGAGGAGGCTGTACTCATATTTATACAATGGGATGAGTAACAAACTCATAATGATCATCCAATAATCTCTCTTTAGTTCCATACATCTCTCAACCATCTAGACACATAACCCCCTTTTGTCCTTGATCTTCTCCATGAGGTTTATCTCTTCAAATTCGAATTTTATCATTCAAGGCCACATAAAGGTGTCTTGGAAGCTTCCTTGGCACCTACACATGTCACAAAAACAACCCAATTTCCATATATAAAGTAAAATATATTATTTTCTAATATTTAATCAAGAATTTCTCTTAAAAATGCTTTAAAAATATATAATATTTGGAAAATATAAATGAGACCCATTAATGGTGAATAATAGGGAAAATGAAGTGACATGGTGGTGAATAATGGGTGATATAATGGAAGCATAGGTGAAAAATGTATGGTAATGAGTGACATTTTGAAACCCAAACATACTCCCCAATTGAAGCTCTTGCATGTCCTCATGCAAGCTACTACAATGACTTATCTGATTTGATTCTTAGATGAGCTTCCTTTTACAAGATGTTTGGTTCTTTTGTAACAAGCATCTTTCAACCATGGACTTCCTTTTAACTTTGCACTTATTTGGATTACGTTTGTTTTTGCAAAGCATTTGCATCTTTAATGATTGGTTCTTGTGTTACAATCATTATTTACTTTGTTGAGATCTCTGTTTAATGACTGGTTCTTGTGTTACAATCATTATTTACTTTGTTAAGATTAATCATTTTAAGAAGTCATTTAATATGATCATCATTTTTTAGTAGTTTTTATTGTGGGAAGACTATGTGGGTTAAGATGTAATATGAATGAGAGAAAAAATGAAGTGTGAAATTCCCCCCTCCCCAACTGATGGTTTTTGGCAATTTTTAATGAGAAAGTGAATAGTGAAATAGTGGAATATTTTCCAAATATCATCATTTTAGCATCTAAAAATAATTTCAAGATTAAAGGTTAGAAAACATCATACCTTACTTACCTACAGAATTGGATGAATCATACATGTTCAACTGCTACAATTCTGATCTGAAGCTTCTTCTGCAAGTTGTGGATGAAAGATGGATCTGTATTGTCGTATCTGCTGCTGGATAGTCTCATGAATCTGATGAGTCTGCTGAATATGGCTGAAAATATATAAGGCTTGGAAGGTATACAAAATATATAAGTTACATTTTCCTCCCCCCAACCTTATTTATTGACTTGTCCTCAAGTCATGACAAACTGAAAAACAATGAAAGGAAATCTACTTCATCTGCTACAAATTATGGGTCTTCAAGTCTTCAACGGTCAATGCACAAATCTTACTATGTGATTGAATGTGCTGGTGTCGAACATAGCAAGAATTTTTTGACTTAGTGGCCATTAATGAATGCCACTAGCCAACACGAGAGCTCCCACCATTGATTCTAATGGGAGCCAAGATGCCTAACACATCTTTGTAGGTACGAATGAGTTTGTTGTGGTCGAGTCACCTACAAGATCCAACGAACAAGGGATATTAATGTACTCCCATTGTTCATTAGCAAGAGTACTTGCCATTAAGGCATGCAAGCCTATAGGTGTTTTTACAAAGATAATTAGACTTTAGGACTTTGACTCAGTGATATGTAGAAGCAGGATTTTATTGGCGGAAGATGAAAATGGTAGGAAAAAGGAAATGGAAATGACAAGGAAAATGACAATAAGTGAGCTTCTTGTAAGTGAGCTTCTTGGTTTTATTTTGTGGGTTAGGGGTGAATGAAAAGAAGTGCATGAAAATAAGTGGATTTGACTGCATGATTGAAACTTGCTCGGAAAAAGGGATTTTGGCTTGCATTGAGGACTCATTGGGATTTACACTTTTTCAAAAGGAATAAAAGACTGGTTGTAATGAATATGGAATTATTCACATGATTCATCATAAAATTGATTTGTTGGAAGTCCAATTGTTGACAAATTAGACTCCTTGAATGATCATCTGATTAAGAAAAACTTGCAAAAACTTGGCATTCACAAAACATAAATATATCCAAGAAAAAGTGATCAATTTCTACTTGGTTTGTTTATGCAAAAATTAAACACCAATGAAACAGATTTAAGTAAAATCAAATGTGTAAGTTGGCTCAATTCTATGATTTTTTACAAATCCAAAATATGAAATCAGTATAATTAATTCCCCTCTTATGTAAATTTTGTAAATTCAATTTTGTTGCAATTATGCAAATCCCAACCATCGTCGAAATTGTTCCATGATTTGCATTTATGATATCGAATTTCACATGTCATCATCGATCGATCTTGTATTTTCCAAAATCTGCATCATTTAAAACTTGCAAGATGTTAACACAAATGCGTCAAATAAAAATAAAAATAAAAAATTCAAGAAGAAAACTAATTTTTCCTGTGTCATTATTTTTTTTTGTGCAAACTGTGTAGATATTAAGCTTCCAGACTCCATACAGTAGCGCTGCTAAGTTTAAGGCAGTGTAAAACTTCTTGGTATGAGAAATAAAAGGCATAATACTGCTTCAAAACAAGCATATTCAATGTTCTCATGTTCTTGATAATAAATGTGCACCATTCACCACAGGATTTTAAACAAGTATGTGATCTCTATTCATCATTTTGTGAGCCATCACAACAATTTTTTTCAATTTGTTCCAATCATGAAATTCACATCAATTTTAATGACAATTTTTTTTCATTGCAAAAATAAAATAAAATAAAATAAAATAAAAAACAACAATAAAGCATGACAATTTAAATTTAATTTTTTAATTAAAATAAAACATACACGAAACATTTTATATAAAACATATTTACAAACATTATATATACAACACTAGCAATATTTAAAAAAAATACACTACATAACATATATATATATATAAAACAAAAGCTATAATATGTTTAAATAAAATAAATAGTAAACAATAACAACACTCTAAAAATAAAACAACGTAACATACATACAACATAAAATATATACATGAACTATAAACAACCCATCGTAATAGTATACAAATTTTGCCATGAAAATAAAATAAAGAACGTTGAAAGTGAAGACCATTGAGATGACAAATATGTGAAATGAATGTTGGAAAATGAATAAAGCATGGTTTTATGCGTGGGAAGCGTTGAAAAATGGAGGAACATTGACTTGGTTACCAATAACGCGGTGGCTAAGGGACAAGAGCGAGTTTTTCCATGCCTAATATTCCGCACGTTATATCTTCTTGGAAGCTAACATCGCTTTGAAAATTTTCCGCACAATTCCTTGAACTGTGCTATGTATCCAACAGATTTCGTGAGCGCTGCGAATATCATATCAGATTTGATAAGTGATCCAAGTTTCTTTCTTCAATGTTTATTTTAAACCCATTTAAGTTAAACCCGTTTAATTTGGCGTCATTATCCTTTCATTCAAATTCTAGGGGCTGAAATTATGGAATGATCCAAGTGCATGCTTCAACATTTATTTTAAAATTGAAAATGGAGAAAGTAGTTTCCGATTTTGCTGTCTTGGAGGAGTTTGGTTTGAACCGCTTCAGCTTTCTCAATATCGTTGTCGATACCACTTAGGTGAGTAGAAGATGGCGTTTTTGACTTTCCTCTTGCTTCCAAATTCACATCTCCAGAGAAGCTTGTCAGAGTCAATTTAAAGATTATTGCACTTGAAGCCATCCAATGAAGGCGCAATCTCTCGATGAGATCGGACAAGTTTTCTGAGTAGCAACGAACCACAGATCAGATCTTGACAATTATTGCAGAGAAGGTTTACATCACCACAAGGTTCCTTCACTTAACTGGAAAACCCTGCGATTTGATCCCTGGCATCTTTGTAATTGCTTTAAGCTTGTCCATCATCCATCAAAAGAGATCGATGGATATACTGCAAATCGCAAACGGCGTGGAAGACCTTGTAGTGCACAGAGGCATGTATTCTAGTTTGCACATTTTATTTTGTTTGTTTCAAATTTTTATGTGTTGATCTATTTTGGAAATATTTTATTTGATATTTTTTTTAATTATTTTTTTTTAAAACTAAAATTTAAAAAATTAAGTTTTATCTAAAAATTAAAATAATTTATCGCTCATGCAGATTAATTTTTCAGAAAAAGTATTTTTATTGGAATAAATCAATATATTTTCTGATCTTCTTGATCGTACGGAGCGCAGAAAGAGAGCATACTAATCTCTTGATTTGTTATTTATGCAGGTTAACGTGGATGATAAAACACAATTAAGATTTGCGACAAAACCTTGCATTATCTACACTCTTTCTGCAATGTCACGGGGGAGTTTAGACTCTCGGAAGACAAGGCTTTCCGATAATCAAGCTTCTGGCTCACCCGTGATACAGAAACAAGACATAGAGATGCAAAGATGTGCCACTGAATTTATTCATGATGATTTTTTTTTTGAAAACAAAACTAAAAACTTCTAATGATAACGACTTCTAATGACTTCTAATGAGATCTCATTTTTATTTTTCTAATCTATTCTACATTAACTTGAAAGATGTTTTATTTTCTAAGTAAAAGAATGCTTCCAATGAAGGCATCTACGGACTAAAAATTTGAACATGCTCACATCAAGATTTAAAAATTTTACATTATGTTTTACAAGTATGTGAGAATCATGTCTTAGAGTTGGCTCAAGGTTATTGTCCTTTCTCTCCAAGAAGTACCTGTTCAACATTGTCAAATTCATCATCCGTAGATGGATTAGTGAGAAATGGGGGTTTAAAATAAAAACTGAATTTAACTATGTGCGAAAATAAAAATGCTCCAAACTTTGAACTCCTTTATGAACCTGTTGTCACCAAATTCCACAAATTAGCCCATTAAAAAAAAATGCATAAAATAATTACTAAATCCTTCTAGTTGCACTTCCCCGGCAACGGCGCCAAAATGTTTGGTTCTAATTGATGATGTCAATCAGAGTTCAATTTAATTGTCAACCTGAGAAGGTAAACTTAGAAGTGCTTATCTAAAATATATAGATCTAGAAATATTCCTAATTTGTCCGAGATCTTTGGTTCTCTTACAAGAACATATTCGACAACATCTCTTCCAATAACTAAACAAACCTAGATCTAGTAATTGTTTGAGATCTATGGTTCTCTTACAAGAACATATTCTACAAGATATCTTCCAACATTAGAACATCTAATAATAGATTAAAAGCTGAAATGAAATAAACCTAGATCTAATAATTGTCTGAGATCTTATGGTTCTCTTACAAAAACACTTTCAAATAAGATCCTTCCAATATTAGAACATTTAACAAAATTTAAAAGCTGAAATCAAACAAAAACATAAATTAAGTTATACCTAAAATAAACAAATAAGCATGCAAGTGAGGCCATGGGGGCCCTCCATAACTCCACAAGCACACCACTTCAATGGAGACTTAGATGTAGAAGCAAAATCGAAGTATGATCCTTTATTTCAAAATCTCCATTACAAACCAACTCTAAGCTTCTAAGATTACATACTCCAAAATTCTAAGATTACAAAACTTCAAGATTACAAATGGAGGAGATTGTACTCCTATTTATACAATGGGATGAGTAAAAAACTCATAATGATCATCCACTAATCTCTCTTTAGTTCCATACATCTCTCAACCATCTAGACACATAACCCCCTTTTTTCCTTGATCTTCTCCATGAGGTTTATCTCTTCAAATTCGAATTTTATCATTCAAGGCCACATAAAGGTGTCTTGGAAGCTTCCTTGGCACCTACACATGTCACAAAAACAACCCACTTTCCATATATAAAGTAAAATATATTATTTTCTAATATTTAATCAAGAATTCCTCTTAAAAATTCTTAAAAATAAATAATATTTGGAAAATATAAATGAGACCCATTAATGGTGAATAATAGGGAAAATGAAGTGACGTGGTGGTGAATAATGGGTGATATAATGGAAGCATAGGTGAAAAATGTATGGTAATGAGTGACATTTTGAAACCCAAACATTCTTCAACTGTCTCATGTTCTTCTTCGACATAATTTTCTTGAAAAGGTGGCCTAATTTGTTGGTGATCTGATGGGTTTATGGGAGCTCTTTTCTTGATTTTGGGTTGTTCCCTTCTAAAATTTGGAATTATGATCTTTGGACCTCCCTGTGGTTCTCTTGGTGCAGTCCTATCTATGAAAGTCATTCTCTCCATCATACTCTCCATAGTTTTGGCTCAAGTGTCCAATTTTACATATGATGATGAAGGAGGCTATTATTTAATAGTTAATCATTTCTCAATTCTTAACTTATCTTTCTTAGCCAGCGGATTGGCCTCTATAACACAAAATTTCTTTGCATATCCTCTAAGGTAGCTATATTTCTTTCTCTCAACTAATAAGCCATATTTGCATAAAAACCATCTTGATATAAAAGTAAGGCCAACCTAGGAGGAGATTTTATTTTCATTGGAATAACATTGTAAAGGTTATTGAATCTATCTGAATAATCTTGAACATATTCCACTCGGGGTATTTTTAAACCTTCATAGTCTGCAACAATTTGAAGTATATTCTTTTTTACCTTCCAAGGAGAAAGGAAAACTTGATGAAATTGTTGTAAATTAGCTATACTGCCTACTTCCAATCCCATATACCATTTTCTCACTTTACCTACCAAACTTTGAAAAAAAAACCTTACTTGAACATCATCATTATCAACATATTCTAGGTCTTCAAAACCACTCAATTTATCAATGTGTTGTTGGGATGTAATAGTAATTCATCCATATCTATCATTTTTCTAATATATTCAAGAGAAAAAATGCTCACTCACACAAACACTAGAAATATATAGGGAGGAACCTCACACCCATAGACTCCATTCTCTATATAATTTTGGTAAAGATATTACTCTCCTAAATTAGCTTGTTCTGTAAGATGAAAAAACTTCTCTATTTCTGGTGAAATTATTGGTATAACATCACTGATAAGGAGTCACAAGGATATGTGTAAAAACTAATCCACAAAATCGATGAATGAAAAATATTTTGAATTTATTATGACTAAATAAGTCCATTAGATTGCTGATAATTGACTTACATGTTCATACATCCTTTGTAGCTAGAGCTTGAACCTATATTATTTAAAGTATTACATTAATACACTAGCACTGACTAGTGCTTGAATGCTTCTTCAGCTTTAAAATTCAGAAATTTCTCGTGAATAATATCTCATAAGTATTGATAATAATTGAAAAGAACTGAAGGCGTTTGACCGACTAAAAATATTATCTACCCTCCGCTCTGAATGATAACCTAATAGGAAATCCACCATGAAAATAAATCTCCTTGACATCTTAGGGAAAATTGGAGCAGAGTATGGGGGATCAATTATAGGCAATGCAAAACTCTTAGGAAAAAAACATTCAAATAAATGGGCTTGTTGGGAGAAGGTAAGTTTTTGGTATATTTCCATGAGCACATCAGTTGAAAATAGGTGTAAAGAAGCTTGGGAATTTATTTGAAGGAATTAACATATACCATCTAGGGTAACTAAGAACGGGACTTCAGTGTTATGAGAATTTACTACTTTCTGGCTAGGGAGATACCTAAGATAACACCAAGTAACAAACTCTAGAAAAATATGAGTCTGGGGAAATATAAAATGTGGAAAACATGATTCCTAGATGCTTAGATCAACGTTTTTGTCCAAGAACTTCTAATTTTCCCAATTTCGAAGCTCATATAGATCAAACTTGCATTGATTTTCTACTATCTTGTATTGGGTGTTGATGAAAGGGGATCTATTCAAATCAGTCACATGAGGTGACATGGGATTCTCATGATCCTTCTTTCCCTTTCCTTTGTGTGAAGGAATATTTTATTTTGAAAGAAGAATTGAATAAAATTGGGTTACCAGATTGTTCTTTGATCAGTTGCTGAAGGAGAAAGCTCTGCAGAGAGCGATGGCAAACTTGAAAATTCTTTGGTCTAAACTTGTATAAGTGAAACAACTAGAAAAAAGAGATATTACGGGCTTGAAACAGGGTTTTAGAATGGGAATTTATGGGAATTAACATAATTGTTACCGTTTCTTAGTTTATCATTTATTAAAATTCATATTTTGGCAGGGAAAATGTTAATGGCCAACGTCTATATGACTTTTGGTAGGAGATTCGAAATCTAATGGTCAATTGACGTGGAGGAAGAGTGAAATGGAAAATGTGATGGATGACGGGTGGCGTGGTGAGAATGGAGTGGGAGAAAACGGGCGAAAACAAAATTGGAAGGTGGTTTTTGGGGGGGTGGAAGTGGTAAGTGGTAAAGCGAGGAGACCCCTAAAAACCCTGTGGAGCAACAAAATTAGCTCAAGTGGTTTCATGGTAAACCAAATTTCAACCCCCGTCACTTCCGTTAAGTCCTGAAAGCTCATAGGGTTGGGGGAGGGGGGGGGGGGGTGTGAGAACATTGTATCACATCATTGATGTGGGCGAGGATGATCTCGACTGTCTAAAAGTACAAATAATTTACAAAAAATGACAAAGTGTCACGTCAAACCTTTTCTTTTAAACTTCAACAAAATTAAATAAATTTTGACAATTGGTGGCATTTGAATTAACGCACCTCTTTGGGGATTTTATTTTTGTTTTTATTTTTATTCATTAAAATTTATTTTTATTTTCCTTTCCATTTTATTTTCTTTCTTTCTTTTCTTTTTTTTTCTTTTTCTTTTTTTTTTCTTTCTTCTATTGAACCAAACAAAAAAAAAATGAAAAAATCATTTAGAAGGTCCCACTGTGATAAATTATTAGATAATCATACCTTGATCACTATATTTATAGGACCCTAACATAGTCTAGCCTACTCTAGCCTAGCCTATCTTAGCCTACTCTAGCCTAGCCTTTCGTATCATAATCTAGCCTAGCCTTGATTAGCATATTGCAGCCTAGCATAGCTTACCTTACTCTAGTCTAACCTTCTCTAACATAGCCTCGCTTAGACTACTCTACTCTAGCCTACTAGGCTTCTCTAGCATAGCCTCGCCTACTTTAGCCTACCATAGCATAGCTTAACCTTCTCTACTCTAGCCTACTAGCCTACTCTAGCCTAGCCTAACGTACTTTATCCTATGATACCCTAGCCTACCTTAGCCTACTCTATCATATCCTATTATAGCCTAGCATATCCTAGCCTACTCTAGCTTACTAGCCTACTCTACCCTAGCCTAGCCTTTCCTACTCTAGAATAGCCTAATTTATCTTATCCTTTCTACTATAACATACTCTAGTATGGCCTAGCCTACTCTTTCCTACTCTCACCTAACCTTGCCTACTCTAGCTTAACCTGCTCTAGCCTAGCCTATTCTAGTGTAACCTACTCTAGCCTAACATTTTCTAGACTAACCTACTCTATCCAAGCCTAGCTTAACCCTACTAGGCTACTCTAGCTTAGCCTATCCGAACCTATACTATGTTAGCCTAATTTATCCTATCCTATTTGAGTCTAGCCTATCCTGGCGTAATCTACTCTATCCTTGTCTTGCCTAGCCTAGCATACCTTAGGTTAGCTTACTTTACCCTAGCCTAGCCTCCTCTGCCCTAGCTTAACTTAGCCTACTCTATTCTAGCCAACTAAGCTACTCTAGCCTAATCTTACCTAGCCTAGCCTACCTTAGCCTACCCTATCTTATCCTATCCTAGTCTAGAATTTCCTAGCCTACTCTACTCTAGCCTATCCTAGCCTAGGCTACTCTACCTCAACTTATTTTAGCCTACTCTAGCCTTTCCTAGCCTACTCTACCTTAGCTTAGCTTAGCCTACTCTAGCCTATTCTAGCGTACTCTAGCCTTGCATAACTGAGTGTAACCTAGCTTAGCTTAGCTTAGCTTACTATATTTTAGCATACTAATCTTCTCTAGCATACTAAGATACTCTAGCCTAGCCCACCTTAGCCTACTCTATCCTAACTTATCCTAGTCCACCCTATCCTAGCCTACTCTACTCTATTGTAGCATACTATAGCCTAGCTTAGCCTACTCTAGTTTAGTCTACTTTAGCATAATGTGGCCTAGCCTAGCCTACTCTATCCTAGTCTAGCCTAGTACACTCTATCCTAGCTTAGCCTAGTCTACTATGTCCTAGCCTAGCATAGCCTACTCTAGCCTAGCCTAGCGTAGCCTACTCTAGCCTAGCCTAGTCTATCCTAGCCTAGTCTAGCATAGCCTATTATAGTCTAGCATATACTACTCTAGCCTACTTGCCTACTCTACGATACCCTACTAACCTACACTATTGTATCCTAGCATAGCCTAGTCTACTGTAACCTACTCTAGCCTATCCTAGTCTAGCGCATTCTATTCAACTCTTACTCTAGCCTATCCTAACCTCCTCTATCCTACCCTAGCATCACTTAGCCTACTCTAGCCTAGCCTATTATAGTTTAACCTATAATATCCTAGACTAGGTTAGCTTAATCTACTCTTGTTGAGATTCAACAAGAAGATCCTAGTGAAAATTAAGAACCTATACTAGGATGGAGCCTTAGCCTATTTTTAGGTGGATGTATATTTATAGATGCATGAGAAAATTATGTTTATAGATGATGTCTATTTATAGATGTATGTGCAAGTTATATTTATAGATTGCATGTGTATTTATATATGCATGTCAACTTTTATTATCCATTAATAATAGTTGGACAATAAATAATAATATATTCTCAATGAGCACTTGGAAATAGTTAAATGAAGTGGAAAATCGGTCAGCTATAGGAATTTTGAGTTAAGACGTTAGTTGGTGGGACATGCAGGATGACTTAGTTGTAATTGAGTGATTCAAAGTTGTAACATAGTTGGAAGTGTAGTTATGAAAGTTGTAAAGTAGTTTAACATAGTTAAGCGAGTTAAAATTAGTTGTGCTAGTTGTAAATGAAGATACACTAGTGAGAGATGAAGTGAATTAATTATTAATTAATTCAAAATCAATGGTGTCACATGCAGCTAAATATTTACTACTACTAACCGCATGCATGTTAGATCTAGTGGAGACCAAGTTGAGTTCTAGGTGAAAGGGAAGTTGACTATTAGTTGTCACATTATCGATTACACACATGCAACCACACACACATTAGATGTACCCATGAGGATTTCACAGTCAAGGAAGGCAAGATTGCACTCATTAAGGGATTACTATCAGCGGGGGTTGTGTAGTCAAGGTAGGCTATTTGGAGACAGTAAATTGGCTAAGGAACTTGCCAATTTTTGTATGAGAGTGTGAGAGAGTTGGCTAATGTACTTAGAGCTCCTGGATTAGGGATTTTTATGTAATTGTTTCATGATCCATGATATAATACAAATAGAAGATAGTGGGGTTTTTAGCTATAAGCTTTTCTCAGTAAAATTATTTGTGTTATGTGTGATTGATATTTCTTCATGATATTGTAATTGGCGATTTTGTTTTAAATTTTCGCAAAAATAAGTAGAAGTGATTATGTATTTAACAATAGCACATTGTTAGATTAGGAGAATCCAGGAAATAGATGTATTTTGTATTACAATTTATACATGGTATCGGAGCACAGAAGATTGCAGTAGTGAAGAGGAGTCTATTTTTTTGGTGGAAATAATTTGAATTTGCAGAAAGACTTTTTTGGTGCTACAACTGATTCAAGATCGAAATGGCTTTCAATGGCTTGAGGCTAAAGTATCCACTCGAGGGCAACTCGAAATACATTGCTTGGAAGGATAGGATGGAGGTAGTGCTCGAAGATAATGGCTTGAAGGAATTCATTGAAAATGATGTTCCTAACCCTGATTTATCAAATGATTCCAATCTTGATGCATGACAAAAGAAAGTGGCAAAGGCAAGAAGGATTCTGTTGGAAGGAGTAAGAGACCATATTTCCTCAAGCCTTCATTGGAAATCCATGCCATATGTTATGTGGAAGGCTTTGATGGATCTATTCCAAAGCAGGAGTGACCATAGGAAACTTGCGCTCAAAGATAAAATTAGAAATATAAAGATGGAAAAGGGCGACACCATTCCAAATTATCTCATGAAGTTGGTCCAATTTCAGGATGAATTGGAGAGTGTGGGACTAATTGTTTCTGATGATGATTTGGTGAGGTTGGATCTCTTTGGAATTCCTAAGATTTGGCACAGTTATGAATACTCTGTTAATGGATGGGAAAAATTTCCAGATTGGGAATGACTGTGGTCAGATCTGGTGTAAGAGGAGTTCAGGCAGAACACCAGAGGTAGATCTTCATCAAAACATGATGATGAAGAGGATTGTGCTTTGGCTGCCAAGGAAAAGAAGGGGAAGGGGAAGAAATTCCATTCTAAATTTGAGTCTAAAGGCAAGAAGCTAGATATGTCCAAGGTGAAGTGTTTTCAATGTCACGAACATGGGCATATTTCTACTAACTATTCACAAAAGCAGAAGAACAAGAAGGATGTTGGAGTTATAGCTGGTGAGTCCCTTGCCTTGCAATTTGAGCTTGACTTCTCTTTTATCATATGCATGGTGTCAAGTGCATTGGGATCAATGTGGTATTTGGATAGTGCCACTTACTTCCACATGACGGGAGAAAGGAGATTTTAGTGACTTGAAGGAGACAGATCTCCAGACACACATAGAGATGGGAGATGATGGAAGGTATAGTGTGACCGAAATTTGTACCATTAACTTTTAGAGGTAGTCACATAAACCATTTCAATTGAAAGAAGTGATGCATGCTCCAGTTCTGAAGAAAAACTTACTCTCAGTCGCTATGTTGGAGGACAGAGGCTATGACATTGTTTTTAATGATGGAAAGGATTTCCTGTGACATAAAATAATGGGTCAAGCCAAGAGGATAGGGATTCGAGTTAAGAATGTCTGCAATTTGGAGGTAAATGGTTGCGCTGCCACGATGGGCAAGGTAGAAAAAGTGGTGAGCCGGGATGAGGACGAATTATGGCACATGCGATTGGGCCATCTTTATCATGGAGCGTTCAAAGTCATGCAACGAATATCTACTGGATTTCCAATGGGAACACTTGCTCAGTTAGATGAGTGCAAGGGTTACACGATGGAGAAGTATGTAAATTCCACCTTTCATGAGAAGGAGAACCATGCTTTAGGGATCCTTGAGAGAATTCACACATACGTGTGTGGACCATTCTCGGTTGTTTCAACAACAAAACATAACTACTATGTTATTTTTGTTGATGAATTTTCTCGTAAATGGTGGATCTTCTTCATGCAGAAGAAGGATCAAACATTCTCAAAGTTCTGTGAGTTTAAGGCATTGGTGGAGAAAGAATCTAGGAAGAAAGTGAAGGCTCTTAAGAGAAATAATGGTAGAGAATACATCTCTAACAAATTCAAGAGCTTTTACAGCAAAGAAGGAATTCGAAGAGAACTCATAGTGCCTCATAACCCACAACAAAATGGGGCCGCAGAGAGGAATAATAGAATGATCGTGGGTGAAGCACGGGAAATGTTTCATGATCAGGGCCTACCAATGCATTTGTCAACAGAAGAATGTAACATTGTGATTTATGTGCAAAATCGTTGTCCTCATAGAGTACTTAGCATGAGTACACCTGAAGAAGCTTTCACTGGTAAGAAACCAGATGTTTCACACTTTAATATTTTTGGCTCATCTGCTTATGTGGATGTGACCAAGGATGCCAGGAATAAGGTGGAGTGGACTGCTGAATTTAGGATTTTTGTGGGGTACACACAAACACCCCATAATTACCTTGTGTATTTTCCAAATATTCATATGATTGTGGTGTGGTGGGATATAAAATTTGATGAGGGGAAAGCCATGCGGTTGTCGCTTGAGAGGGAGTTGGACTTTCACATGGAAGAAGAACTATTAGTTCCCAAATATGAGTCTCTAGAAGTGGATCAGCCATAGCAAGAGGTTCATGGTGTGGAGGAGTCCACTAACGCAGAGCCAACCATCAGAACTGGCAGAAGGCATACCACAGAAGCTGATAGGCTGAGACTTGATGCTACACAGAATGAAGGAACCCCT
Source organism: Pinus albicaulis (assembly GCA_034641835.2). Classification (NCBI taxonomy): domain Eukaryota; kingdom Viridiplantae; phylum Streptophyta; class Pinopsida; order Pinales; family Pinaceae; genus Pinus; species Pinus albicaulis. The sequence continues at coordinate 713,669,906 of CM076569.1, forward strand.
ACTTCATAGTGCAGACAAAGACAGTCTCCTGACCAATTTACTGGATACATGGCTCTTATGATCAAATGTATTGTGACTGAACCATCTTCCTTTCAGGAAGCAGTGCAAGAGCCAACATGGATAGATTCAATGGTGGAGGAGTATGACTCCATTGTCAAAAATAGTTCTTGGGAAATTGTTCCAAGGCCGGTTGATAAATCTGTGGTAGGTTAAAGATGGATATACAAGGTAAAGAAAGGTAATGATGGGAGTGTTGAAAAATACGAGGCCAAATTTGTGGCCCTGGGCTTCTCACAGATCGAGGGGATAGATTATGAAGACACCTTTGGACTTGTCACAAGGTATTCTTCCATAAGGACCATCCTTTCTCTCTCAGCGTAGATGGGTTGGCACATTCATCAGATGGATGTGAAAAATGTGTTTCTCAATGGGATCATTAATGAAGAGATGTACATAGAGCAGCCTAAAGGTTTCGAGATCTTCAATAATAGGTCTCATGTGTGCCGACTCAAAAGATTATTGCATGGGCTGAACCAAGCAACCCATGCTTGGTACACTCGGATAGATAGCTATTTCACCGAACTGGGCTTCACCAAAAGTGAAGAAGATGCAAAATTATACAAAATTTTGGTTGAGGGTAAGCTTCTAATAATTTTTCTTTCTGTTGATGATTTAATATTGACTAGGGATGAGCAGCTAATACACTCATTCAAGGAGGACCTTGCAAGGGAGCTCGAAATGAAGGATATGGGCCTCCTTAATTATTTCCTTGGATAAGAAATATGGTAGCGAGATGGTGAAATTTATATGTCTCAAGGAAAGTATGCAAGGGATATATTGGGTAAGTTTCACATGGAGGGCTGCAAACCCATGCATACTCCTCTTCGAGGAAACTGGAGGAAAGATGATGCTACTTCTAGAGATGTAGTGAATGCTATTGTCTATCGATAGTTAGTGGGTTTGCTAATGTATCTAGTGAAAACGAGACCAAAAATTTGCTATGGGGTTAACCAACTGATTCAAGCTATGGTTAAGCCTACCAAGCTCTTTTGGAAGGCGGTAAGCATGTTCTGAGATACCTGAGGGGCACATCAATGTATGGTTTATGGTACAAACAAACGTATGAGGTGAATTTTTATGGCTTCATGGATGCAGATTGGGCGGCCAGCCCAACCAATAGAAATATCACATGAGGGGGGATCTTTAGCATTGGATCTATGGTTGTTTCTCGGTATAGCAGGAAGAAGAGATCCATGGCACTCAGTTCAGCGGAAGCAGAATACATTGCAGTGATTCATATTAGATGTGGGGCTACTTGGATGAGAACAATCTTGGTTGGCTTGTTTCGTTCTCATTTAGATCTAAAAGTGATTCATTGTGATAATAAGAGTTGCATTAAACTCTCGATTAATCATGTGTTTCATGATTGATCTAAGAATATAGATATCCTCTACCATCATCTAAGAGATTATGCGCAAAGGAGAATCATGTTTCTTTAGTACATTCCTACGATAGATCAGGATGCAAACATTCTAATGAAGGCACTCACCAGGAGGAAATTCAAATACCATAGAGACAAGATCGAGGTGAAGGATAATCCCTTTCTTGTTGAGAGGGAGTGTTGAGATTCAACAAGAATATCCTAGTGAAAATTAAGCACCTATACTAGGATGGAGCCTCAGGATATTTTTAGGTGGATGTCTATTTATAGATGCATGAAAAAATTCTATTTATAGATGATTTCTATTTATATATGTATTTGAAATTTCTATTTATAGATTGGATGTCTATTTATAGATTCATGTCAACTATTATTATCCCTTAATAATATTTAGATAATAAAAAATAATCTGTTCTCAATGAGCACTTGGAAATAGTTAACTGAAGTGGAAAATCAGTTAGCTATAGGAATTTCGAGTTAAGAGGTTGGTTGGTGGGACATGCAAGTTGAATTAGTTGTAACTGAGTGATTCAAATTTGTAATAAAGTTGGAAGTGCATTTATGAAAGTTGTAAAGTACTTTAACTCAGTTAAGTGAGTTAAACTCAGTTGTGCCAGTTGTAACTGAAGATACACTAGTGAGATATTAAGTGAATTAATTATTGATTAATTCAAAATCCATGGTCTCACATGCAACTGAAGAATTACTACTATTAACTGCATGCATGTCAGATCCAATGGAGACCCAGTTGAGTTCTAGGTGAAAGGGAAGTTGACTATCAGTTGTGCCATTATCGATTGCACACATGAAACCACACACACATTGCATGTTTCCATGAGGATTGTGCAGTCATGGCAGGCAGGATTACACTCATTCAGGGATTGCTATTAGTAGGGATTGCACAATGGAGGCAGGCTGTCTGGAGACAGTAAATTGGCTAAGGAACTTGCCAATTTTTGTATGACAACGTGAAATAGTTAGCTCATGTACTGAGAGATCTTAGATTAGAGATTTGTATGCAATTTTTTCATGATCCATGACATAATACATAATAGAAGATAGTGGGGTTTTTCGCTATAAGCTTTCCTCGGTAAAACTATTTGTGTTATGTGTGATTGATATTTCTTCATGATATTGTAATTGGAAATTGTGTTTTAAATTTCTGCAAAGATAAGTATATGTGATTATGTATTTAACAATGTGCTCTTGTTATATCAGGAGAATCTAGGAAATACATGTATTTTGTATTAAAATTTCTACAACTCTAGCCTAGTAGACTACTCAAGGCTATCCTAACTTAATTTACCCTATTCTAGTCTAACCTACTCTTTCTTAGCCTACTATTTTCTAGCCTACCTTATCCTACTCTATCATAACCTATCCTAGTATACTCTAGCCTACCCTAGCCTAACATATCCTACTCTGTCTCTAGCCTAGCCTACTCAACTTCGTCCTAGCCTAGTCTACTTTTTCCTAACTTAGCCTGGTCTACTTTATCATATCCTAGCCTAGTATATATTGTCCTATCCTATCCTAGCCTAGCCTAGCCTAGCCTAGCTTAGCCTACTGTAACCTACTAGCCTACTCTACTCTACCCCACTAACCTACTCTAGTGTATCCTAGCTTATCATAGCCTAACCTACTCTACTCTACCCTACTCTAACCTATCCTAGTTTAGCCCATCCTATTCTACTCTTACTCTAGCATAACCTAGAATACTCTATGCTACTGTAGCATAACTTAGCCTATTCTAGCCTAGGCTCTTATAGTCTAACCTATTCTAGACTATCCTAGCTTAGGTTACTCTACTCTATCCTAGTAGACTACTCTAGGCTATCTTAACCTACTTTAGACTATTCTAGTTTAACCTACTCTAGCCTAGCCTAGCTTAGTCTACTCTACTCTAGCCTACTAGGATACTCTAGCCATGCCCATCCTAGCTTAGGTTACCTTAGCCTACTCTATCCTAACCTATCCTAGTCTAGCATATCCTAGCTTACTCTACTCTAGCCCTGCCTAGCTTAGCCTAGCCTAGCCTAGCTTACTCTACCTATCCTAGCCTACTCTAGCCTAGCTTAATTTAGCCTACTCTACTCTATCCTACCCTAGCCTAGCCTACTTGAATCTATTCTATCATGTCATATCCTAGCCTACTTTACTCAAATCTAGCCTACCCTAGCATAGCCTACTCTACCATAGCTTAGCTTAGCCTACTCTAGCCTAGTAGCCCTACTCCAGCCTTACCTTGCCTACTCTACCCTAACATAGATTAGTCTACTCTAGCCCTCTAACCTACTCTAGTCTATCCTAGCCTACTCTAGTCTAGTCTACTTGATCATAGCCTAGCATACTCTACCCTACTCTAGCATAACTTAGCTTAGCCTATTCTACTCTGGCCTACTAGGCTACTCTAGCCTAGCCTACCCTAACCTAGCCTACCTTTTCTACTCTAGCCTATCCTATCCTAGTCTAGCCTTTCCTAGCCTAACATCGCCTACACTAGCCTAACCTAGCCCACTCTATCCTATCCTACTCTAGCCTAACTTAGTCTAGCCTGGCCTAACCTACCCTAACTTAGCCTACTCTACTCTAGCCTATGCTAACCTAGCCTAGGCTAGGCTGGCCTACCTTAGCCTACTCTATCTTGTCCTATCTTATTCTAGCCCACTCTATCTTAGCCTACTCTAGCCTAGCCTGGCCTAGCCTAGCTTAAATTAGCCTACTCTACTCTAGCCTACTCTAGCCTACCTTAGCCTACTCTATCTTGTCCTATCTTATTCTAGCCTTTCCTAACCTACTCTACTCTACTCTAGCCTAGCATAGCCTCCATTACCCTACCATAGCTTATCTTAGCCTACTATATCCCACTAGCCCTACTCTTGCCTTACCTAGCCTACTCCACCCTAGCATAGCTTAGCCTACTCTAACCCACTAAACTACTCTAGTCTAACCTAGCCTACTCTAGCCTAGTCTAATCTAGCCTCGTCTAGCATACTCAACTGTTCTCTAACCTATTAGACTACTCTATCCTAGCCTACCTTTTATACTCTATCCTATCCTATCCTAGTTTAGCCTTTCATACCCTACTCTAATGTATCCTAGAAGTTCCTACACTAGCCTAGCTTAGCCCACTCTATTCTAGCCTATTATAGCCTAGCCTAGCCTAACTTACTCTAGCCTAGCCTAGCCTAGCTTGGTCTGTCTTTTCCTATCCTAGTCTACTTTGTCCTAGCCTAGCCTAGTATACTCTCTCCTAGTCTAGCGTAGCCTACTCTAGCCTAGCCTCCTAACCTACCATAGTCTAGTCTACCCTAGCCTATCCCACTCTACTCTAGCCTAGTCTCGTTTATCCTATCCTATTATACTCTTACTCTAGCCTAACCTAGCCTACTATATCTTAATCTAGCCTATCATAGCCTACTCTAGCTTAGCCTATTCTAGTCTAACCTACTCTAACATAGCCTAGCATAGCTTACTCTACTGTAGCCTAGTAGACTACTCTAGGAAGGCCTAAGCTACCTTGGCCTACTTTAGCCTATTTTAGTCTAACCTACTCTAGCCTAGCCTATTCTAGTATAACCTACTATAGATTAGACTAGCTTATCCTACTCTACTATAGCTTGTTAGAAAAGTCTATCCTCACCTACCGTAGCCTAACCTACCTTATCCTACTATATCCTATCGTATCCTAGTCTAGCCTATCCTAGCCTACTTTACTCTAGCCTTGCCTAACCTACTGTACGCTAGCCTAGCCTAGCCTAGACTGACTTACTCTACACTAGCCTACCCCACCGAACTCCACCATAGCCTAGCATATATCCTATCCTAGACTAGGATACTCTACTCTAGCTTATCCTACCCTAGCCTAACCTACCTTGTCTTACGCTATCATATCCTATTATATTCTAGTGTACTCTACTCTAACCAGGCCTAGCTTACTCTTCCCTAGCTTAGCATAGCCTATTCTAGTCTTTCCCGTCCTACTTTACCCTAGCTTAGGTTAGCCTATTCTAGCCTAGCCTAGCCTACTCTAGCCTAATCTAGTCTAGCCTCTAGTCTACTCTAGCTTAACGTAGCCTATTCTACCCTAGCTTAACTTAGCCTACACTACTCTAACCCACTCTATTCTATCTTAGCTTAGCCTACTCTAGCCCACTAGCCTAGTTTAAGCTTTCCTAGCCTACTCTAGCCCACTAGCCTACTCTAGCCTTTCCTAGCCTACTCTACACTAGCTTAGGTTAGCCTACCCTAGCCCACTAGCCTACTCTAGCCTAGTCTACTCTAGCCTATCCTAGCATAACCTACTCTAGCTTAGCCTAGCCTACTCTACCCTAGCTTAACTTAACCTACTCTACTCTAGCCTACTAGGCTATTCTAACTTAACCTACCCTAGCTTAACCTACCTTAGTCTACTCTATCATATTCTATTCTAGTCTAGTCTATCGTAGCCTACACTTCTCTAGCCTAATGTAGCCTACTCTAGCCTAGTGCAGCCTACTCTATCCTAGTGTAGCCTATCCTAGCCTACTCTACTCTAGCCTAGCCTAGCCTACTCTTGCCTACCTAGCCTATCCTAGCATACTTTGACCTAGAATAGCCTAGTCTACTCTAGCCTACCTAGCCTAGACAACTCTAACCTAGCCTAACTTACTCTAGCCTAGCCTAGCCTACTTTGTGCTAGAATAACCTAGTCTACTTTGTCCTAGCCTAGCCTAGCCTAGCCTACTATGTCCTAGCCTAGCATAGCCTACTCTAGCCTAGCCTAACTTAGCCTACTTTAACCTAGCCTATCGTATTCTACTCTTACTTTATCCTGCTTTAATCTACCCTACACTACCCTACCTTACCCTACTTTATCATATCCTACCCTACTCTAGCATATTTTATCCTAAACTAGTCTATTCTAGCCCATTAAATTTATAAATGTTTATATATATATATACATATTGTAGTAAAGACCATTAATAAAACATGTATTCAAAATGAGTCCTAAAAAACATTTACATACAATTTTATTTTATAAAATATATTTAAATCACAAAGCATTGTCATTTTATATGATATAATTCAACCATTTTTTCATTATACATTATCTGAATTTTTAGTAAACCCGACATAGATTTATATGAATTTATATAAATATATAAATAGATGTTGCAGTTAACACATTTAATAAAAAACATAATCAAAATCAATTTTAAAAAACATTTACATTTAAATTAAATTCTATAATATAAATTTAGATCAAAAAGCAATGTCACTTTATAGTAGAGAAATTCAAACAAATTTTCATCGTATCATTTTAATTAAAAAAATATACTATATTAATTATTAATATAATAAAATATAAAATTTAATAACATTAATTATCTAAATTTTAAAATTATTTTAAAATAAAAATTAAAGTAAATAATATTATTAATTAAAAGAATGTACTATATTAACTATCAATATAATATAATATAAAACTTAATAAAATTAACTATCTAAATTTTCAAATATTTAAAAAAAATAAATTAGAGTAAATAATATTATTCAAAATATTATTTAAAAATTAAAATATATAATATTATTAAATAATAAATATAATAATAACAATTTAAAGTAAATTATATATAACCACAATACTGTAATTTAAAATATATTATTTACTAACAAAATACAATATAAAAATTTATAAGATATTAATGAAGTTATATGATATTAATTCTTATATAATATTAATGAACAACATATAAAAAAGGCAATCCCAAATCTTTTGATAATGATAGTAAAACAACATGGTTCCATAAATTAGATTTAACTATAAGAAAAAGGCAACCGTGAAAAATGGATTTTAAAAAACATTTACATTTAAATTAAATTTTATAACATAACTTTAAATATAAAAACAATGTTACTTTATAGTTGATAAACTCAAATAATTTTTTATTATATCATTTAAGTAAATAAATATATCATATTAATTATCAATATAATATAATATAAATCTTAATAATATTAATTATCTAAATTTTAAAATTATTTAAAAAAATAAGTTAAAGTAAATAATATTATTAATTAAACAAATATACTATATTAATTATCAATATAATATAATATAAAACTTAATAATATTAACTACCTAAATTTTAAAATCATTTTAAAAAATAAATCAAAGTAAATAATATTATTAAAAAATTATTTAAAAATTGAAATATATAATATTATTAAGAAAATAAATATAATAAAAATAATTTAAAATAAATAATTTATAAATAAAATATAGTAATTCAAATAAATTATATACTAACAAAATAAAAAAAAATTATATGATATTAATGAATCACATATTTAAATTATATGATATTAATGGAAGAAGATATAAAAGGGCAATCCTAAATTTTTTGATAATGTTATTTAATATAAAACAACGTCGAGAAACTAGATTTAATTATAAGAGAAGGGCAACCTTTTTATAACTCACTGCAAAATTGATTTAATTTAAATAAAACTGAAGTATTGCCAGGTGCGGAATTAGGTGGTACACCACAGTGCACTAGTGGAAAAAACACATTGAAAAGTTTAAACATACATGCAGTTGAAACTAAGCTACAGTCATGAATAATCTGAATAGAATGGAATAGTGATCGGATGAGTAGGGACAAAAGATTCATGATCCACAGAAAAACGGGAGATAGGGGTTATTTATAGTGATGAGGGTTTTTAGTTTACTCCCCACGGAAGGCGAAGAGCAGGGTTACCATGATTTTCTTTGTTTTTTGGATTTCAGTTTGTTGACGGCAAGGAAAAGATGGTGTACTGGAGTACTGCGAATATGGTAAAAAGAAAACTATCTTAGTTTAGCGAAGGTGAGATTTGGTTCCTACACATCATGTGGTCTCATCCCACAATTTTTTATAGATCGCTATAAATAGTATCAAAGATTGATGGCTATAAAGAGTGAAGTTGACATGAAGTTAGCCACCCAGAACTCCCGCTCTTCAGCCCTATTCTAGTAAAATAAAATACCCTATTCTATTCTATTAGACACATTGCAAGCGGATGCGGATGAAACTACAACAATTAAAGGACAGACTACAAAGATTTAAGAAACGCGACAATTACTAGAGCAATACTCTGAATATAATGAAATAACGATTGAATGAGTATGAGGTACAATAATGAATGGATGGAAAAACTAAGAAAAAAAAAATGGATAGATAGGATAATTCGAACAATAACTATGGTATGGGATGGGATGGGATGGGATGGATTGACAACCAATAGGAAATTAACAAAAATAAAAGTCATAAGAAATCTTTATTGTCTGGGCTCAAGAAATTAACCAACAGAAAATGGGCTCAAGCAATTGACAAAACGAAAACTGAAATGGGAAGACTAGGCTTTCGGAAATTAAAAGAAATGTACCTGTAATGCCCTGCAGTAGATGATCCATACTACCTCCTCCCATGTCACATACCACAGGCAGAGACTCAATCATATAACCAACTTTGCACAGTCACAACGACATACCCTCAAACACAGAGACTGAAACGCCGAAGGGCACAAACCAAGACCAGAGATACATGATAAGGATGAAATAAATGGGAAATTACTACAACCTTTGATAGTTATATGTAGGGTTTGTTACAACGGATATATTGGCCTTCTTTCTTGAATACAGTTTCAAAGATAGATCCCCTGAATTTAAAATTGATTTACCCCACCTTACTTTAAAAAAAGCAGGAATAAAAAGTTCACATACTTTTCTATTCTTTCATTAATATGAGGGACAATTTAAAATTGGTCCACCCCACAGCCTTTTAAAAAATTAGGAATAGAACGTTGGCATGGTTTTCTTTTCTTTATTTCGATTCATGCTTTTGGTTTTTCAGTTTGTTTCAATCATTGCTTTTTATGATCTTCATTTACGGTTACTTCTAAAAATTTAGAATAAGTCTCCAGTTTGTTTCAATCATTGCTTTTTATGATCATTTACTGTTACATTTTAAAATTTAGAATAACACTGAATGACTTGACCATAATCTACTTACGGACCAACACCGAATAGAAGCCAAAAGTTTAAGAGATTAGATATGACATGTCAGACTGGTTAAGCCGGTTAATCTACTGATGGACCAACACCAAACAGAAGCCAAAAGTTTAAGAGATTAGAAATGGAATGGTCACACTCGTTAAACCAGTTAGCTATGCTATGGTTTCTTTAACGGATATATCAGCCTATTACACAAATATCCTGTTTGTTCAACCAATGAGTGACCAATTTTAAAATTAATTTCAATCTCTATTATTATCATTATTTTTAGTTATCATTGGTAGAATAAAATTTAATAATAAACGCAAAAGGATATTGTTATTTAAATATATACAAGTATTTAGCTTTAATTTAACGGATATATTGGCCTTCTTAACTAAAACAACATTTTCTTTTTTATATAGATATGTATGTTTTTTCAACATAGATATGTATTTTTTTTCAACAGATATGTTGGTATTTTTTATTAACATTTTCTTTTTTATATAGATATGTATGTTTTTTCAACATAGATATGTATTTTTTTTCAACAGATATGTTGGTATTTTTTATTGAACAACTATTTTTGAAATTTTGAAATTTATCTACTTCACTTTTTTTTAAAATAAAGAGAAAAAAATTGTTTATCTTGACTTTTAATTTTAATTCATATTTTTAGGTTTTTCATTGTATTTTAATCTCTGAATTTTACTAAAATGTCTCTATTAATGATGATTTACAGTTATTTTTCAAATTTAGAACTATAACCCAACTTGACTTGATTAAAGTAATGTGGATGAAAATTCTTTAAAACAGCATAGATCTCATCCTAAGTACCCTAAAGGAAAACGACCACTTCCCTATTGTATTTTGTTGGTGACGATTCCTTATTGAACTGAAAAACTCACTTAGTGAATCCAAAGTCATTGGGATATCGCATGGCATATAGAGTTGAAATTGTTTTATTAGAAATTGCTAAAGTGGATGACAGAGTAGGTATGATTATGCATCAATACCAATTTAATTATAGAAATATCAATCAAACAAGTAATTATTACATGATTAACATGATTAATAGTCTAAAGTAAAAAAGCTATATTTTCAAACGGATGTGATGTCCAATAAGAATCTTGGTGTCATAAATGTTTTACTCATCGAAGGTAAGGCTATGGTATGCATGAGTAGTTAAAATTTACCTTTTAATGAGTTATTCTTAAAAAAATATCATATTAGAATATATTAGAATTATTTAGATGTGGTGATTTTCTTAAGTGCTATATGCAATTTTCTTACATATAAATGTGAATCAAGAAGTAAATGATTAGAGAATTTAAATAATGATCAATTTGATTTTTAATTATCACAAGGTCATGAAGGAACTTTTAAAACCCAAGAGTGTAATGAATATAAGATAAATTTATCAATAATTTTTTGAACTATTTCTTGATCTTAAATATTAATATGAAGAAAGTTAGTGCATAACAATCAAGGAAATATTATTCATCCCTCTGAAAACAAATCCACCATGTCTATAATATGAGCCTCGATGGAAGCCATCCAGAAATTTTTTCTACAAATCCATGAAACATATATTAGATATTTTTATAAGGTAGAAGAGTGAGTACGCGAGAAAGATTTAAATATTTTAACCATATACAGGTTGATCGTGAAGAGAAAAAATATGAGAAAGGGTTTGTTATTTATATTTATTTTTGTAGTGTTGTTATGTGATTTAATATTTTATTTAAAATAAAACATTATAGTCATAGGGTATTGAGAAAGTATAATATTGTTACTTTTAATAATGAATAAGGGTTTTTAATATTAGAGGATCAATTATTATGGCTAGAAAGCTATTTTTTCCTTCTATCATTAGAAGGTGTAGATCCAAAAGGTAAGTGACATGATTGTATAACTACTGATAAGAGGTTTGCATCACTAGTAATTGATGTTGATTTCTTACTTAAATATGCTAATTTCTAAAGTATGCACATTCTCTCTTACTGTCAACATTTAATTTTAGTTTTAACATTTGTATAATCATGGGAATAGGTTGACCCAATTGAGTTATGCATAAAATATTTTTCATAATGTTAGATCATAATATTTTGGATCGTAATGAGATTTATGGATAAATAAGATGTATTATTTTTTATCATATCTATGTTCACAACAAATATTAATCTTAAATTTGTCTTGTCCATGTGGAGAAACTATCCATAGGCCCAATAAGCTTCATAATTGATTACATTGGCATTTTGAATTCCCTTAATATATTATTTGTTATACAAGTTAGGTTAGCTATCTAGTTATTATTATAATAATCTATTTTCATTTCCGTAATGAAAACTAATCCCACCTTTTAAAATAGTTATGTTTCTTTCATTGTTAGGTTATTCATAAATATGTAATACAGCTAGAATATCTCGATATCATGGCTTTAATTCTTGGTAAAACCAATAAGTGATTCTTTTGGCATAGTTATGATTTGAGTTTGAATAAGAAATTAAAGCCTGCTCGCATGAATTTAAATTACAAGATTTTCCCCATTACTGCAAGCAGTTATATATTTAACAATCCCACAAGGGAATTTTGTCCCCAAGACAAAACCTTTGTCAGAACCTGATATGACACACCATTAGTGATATCATTTCAAATTCTTATGACTCAAAAGCATGCATGTAATTCTTATGACTCAAAAGCATGCATGTAAAATTGAAAATATCATTGAAACCTTAGCTCCATTAATTGATGATGATAATTAGATGTAGAAAGCCTTATGAGCCTTGTTATAAGTTGACTTATGCTATATCTTAGAGCTACACAATTATTCTTAACCTAAAAATATATGTGACCTTACATGTGATGAGTATTACAATGAGAAAAGTTCCACATGTTCAAAGTCATTACTAATCTCATAGTTGAGTTAAAAAGAAAGGAACAATGCATAATACATGGAATATTGAAATAAATTTCTTTACAATGGTGAAAACCTTATCCATTTATACTCTTACGAAATAAATTACCTTCTTTTACACCTTTAGTATCAAACATATGAAACCATGGTGAAATAATAGTGCACTTAGAGCAACCTAGAGAGAGAAGAAAGGGTCCAAATAAAAATGTGGTCTTCAATAAAAGTTGTATGAAGTATGCCCTATCACCTCCCTTCACTTGTTTTAATAACATTTATTCACATGGTTGAAAAATATTCTCCTTAAGAAAATTCCAAAATACGTGATCATAATATAGTAGGCCTTGGATGAAGGATTAATCTACAAAATGAATATTTCCCATGGGAGAGACTTTTTTTTTCTAGGAATGTGGGACTACCGAAGGGTTTTTAAGGTAATGAACTTAATATCAGAGAGTGTCTTAAAATTACACCCAATCAACATCTATTCAAAAACCCTATAGGATAGCGGAGAAAATATAATCATAAAGGAAGGTATGTAATTTCATTTTTCAAATTGGGTCTGTTAATGTGGTGGATATGTATCACAATCACAAAGCCTTATTTAAAAAAGGGACTAACATCCTCCCATGATGTATAATTTTTCCAATAAATCTAGATTAATGATATAGTATCATCTCACTTATAACTCTCTCATGTCATCGGAAATTCTCATAATTAATTAAATGAAACTTATCAACCACAATTAACAATTTGGTAAGGAAATTTGCATGTGCACTCAAGCACTAGGATGGACACATGTCAACACTATGAAGTCCGCACTAACATTATATTTAACACCATGTTGGTGTGCATGGACTATATGATCATTCAATATGAATTGTGTGGTTTTGTTCTTTTACAAATTCATGCTAACATGACATAAAATGCATGACCAATGACATTTTGACTCATGGGTTCAATTGGTGGGTAATTAAGAGAAGAAATAATAAGGAACTATGATGAGAATAAAGGTTATTCATAGTTGGTGGGAATTCATTTTGTCAATTATTTTTGCTATCTTGTTGAAACCTTTGGTACATTTTTCTATAAAACTTGACTCTCATATACAAAAATTATGCTTTTTATTGGTTATGAAGGTTATTTTTATATTTAATTCTTTATCCACACAAGATTTTTTTATATTATTAAAATGGATAATTTGAATAACATAGGGAGGTTGAGATACCAAAAAACAATGTAGGATTTAGGGATAACATTGATCAATCAAGTAAGCGATTAGGATTTTCATTAGATGTTGCCTCTAAGCAAAAATAGGAGCATAGTTGGATAGACTAGAGAGATTATATTGTTTTCAATTTTATTATTTCTCTAATACTACCAACAACTCATGTTGAAGTAGAAGAAATCCTAGTGACCTATCATTATGATAGGTTTTCAATAAAAGAAGAAGACAACTTTGTTGCATGTTTATTGTTTATTATTTAAATAAGGTTCCAGTAGAATCCTTGAGTAGGTCCAACTCAACAAGAGAACCTAGAACACATACATGCATCTCTTTTCTATATTTCAATTCTATTTCAGTGTTGATTATATAATTTTGTGGTAAGATTATTAATTCCTATTGTAGACTAAGATAACTATGTAGTTCATATTATTTCTAGAATCTATATATTTTTCTTCATGCCTTTGATTAATTCTTATGTGATTTGTACTTTCTACATTTTTTTTTGTAAGTTTAGTAGTTCCTTACCATTTTCTATTAATATAAAAAGCGAGAATAATAGTTACAAAAATTAGACCTCAACCTGCCCAAAGGAAACCAAGTATGTTGGCCATCTTAGTGCATTATACACCATCCAAAACATGTACTTCCTTAATTTCCTAAAAAGATTCTTAAGGTAACTGATATCAAACAACTGTCTGCCCTATTTCCCGGGCTGACCCACAAATACTATCCTCATGGCTTCTAATATCTCGAGGGCGAAGAGTAGTAGTTTTTAAATTTTCTATCCTTACATAACTATAACCAAGGTGGAGATGCAGGCTTCTACCACTAGCTTTACAGACACTTTCAGCCTTGTAGACTTTACAGACCTTGGAAAAATAATTATACAGATAATCTAAAAAAACTAAAATTTTCTCCTGCATGCTGCAAAATTACGACACTATCTTGATTTTCACAGCAAGGAGGAATTCGAATACATACCAAGCCACCCATGTCGTCCACTAGCGTCGTTGACGGTTGCTTTCGGAGTGCGCGCAGGAGAAGGAGACTTCTTCACAGTACAACGAAATTATGATAATGGTTAGAATGCCAAAGTTCTTAACCTGCCCCAAAACATTCTTCTAGCCCTTATCCCAACAAAACACTGACATCCTCGCTGGATTTTATAGTTTCTTGTCATACGAATTTATTACCATAATTATGTTATCATGTGGGAGATTTCCCCTCCATTACCTCGCCAGCCAATATTTGACACTCCTTGCATACGGTGGCCACGTTGTCATCCTACCTCTCCACACGACATTCCCATTTCTCCACCATGTCTTCTCGACATGCTTCTTGCCACTAGCCACCCTGATCGGGAGTTGTTTTGTGCCTTAATAGTATGGTTACCATACTTTTGAACTATGCGCTAGAGCTCCCTCATGTCTGGTTCCAACTACTTCCTCCATCGTTAACTAGGAGCTGATCTCCATTATTTTGAGCCCAATTTTCTAAACAATTCACCGCTTCCTTGCCCACTCTCCTAACATGGTGAAGAACAATTTAATGGATTTCTCCCATTATTTGTTTAATTTCCTGTAATAGCCTTTCTTTTCTCCAACTTTTACTGATATGTTCCCAGCTACAGCCCTGTTGAAGCTTTCTTAGTATTCCGGTGGCCATGGCAGAGTCTCCCTCGATTTCTATTCTATTGTATTATTCTCGACACACAATTTCAAGGCCTATTTTCACTACTATAAGTTCTGCTTCATTATTAGTTGCATATCATATATCAATGGTGAAAATACTTAGGACTGTCCCTATGCAATATCGAAATATGCCTCCAGCCCCTGCTTGTCCTGGGTTCCCTTTTCAAGCCCATCATAATTAAGTTTGATGAATCCTGGCTGTGGCTGAATAAATACATCTCTTATTGCATAGCCTTCTACACTTTATTTCCAGGAGGATGGTGCAAGAATATCTTCCTTTAGGTTTAACTGATGAAGAATTCTAGCTTCCATATCCTGTACTATCGAGTCCTCATGAGCCATTTTTCAGCTAGGATGGTTTCTCTTATGCATTTTAAGCTGAGTTTCCATATTTCTGATTATTTTATCTTTAAATTTTGAAAGGTTCTTCTATTCCTCTCCTTCCATAGGGACCACGGTAAAAATCCCACCACTAAGGTCCATGCTTTGTTTACTACTTGGTTATGATAACCCCCCTTTCTCCAATTTTCTATTGTTTGTCACAGACTTTGATTATTTCGATCTTATTGATGGAACAAGCTATTGAGATTAGTCCACATTTGATCTGATATTGGGCAGGTATTAAGTAGATGTTCAAGGGTTTCCTCATATTCGGCACACATCACACACAAGGACAACCCATGCATCCCTTGTCTCTGTAGCTAGTCCTAGGTAAGGGTTCATCCATGCCCTACAAGCCATAAGAAATGTTTTATTTTCAGCTAGTGCTTAAGGGACCAGATTTTTTTTTTCACAGTCTATTCTCCAGCATTTCAACATTATTAGATTGTATTTGATACGCTTATTTTATTGTGAACATGCCTTTTGGGTTATACCCCCATCGTAGTATATCATTCCCTGTCTGAATGGGTATTTTTCTTGTTTGAAGTTCTTTGTCAAAATTTCGCCATTACTGCATTTCCAAAGTTTCTTGCCACTACTGTTTGTGTTTCCATATCCTCCAGAAGTGATAATTTTGATCATCCCAATAGTGTCTCACTTCCTTGACTTGAGGGTGACGAGTGAACATAAATATTTATGCCAGATCTAGTCTTGTGAAGAGTTTTTCCCTCTTTTGCCAAGATTCCTCCCAAAATTTGGCAACATTCCCCTCTCCGATCTCCCAGAATCTGTGAGCCCTAACCAAGTGTCTGTTAGCTACTGCAAGGTTCTAAATACCTGATCCTAGGGAAAATTTTAAGGATGGAAAATTATCTTGAAGTTTAAAAAATTGGTGAATCTCACTAGTCCCTAATATGCAAACTATAAAATGTTTATTGACGTATTTGTAAAATTATTCAAATTTATAATGATATTATATATACTGTCTATATGATGTTGGTGATTTTTAACGTAAAATAATTTTATATTGTAAAATTTGGGCGAATCATTTTTATAAAAAAATGGAAATTAGCGAATATTTTTTTTGAAAAAACCATGGAAAATTAGCCCATGTGCAAATATTAGGCTAGTGTATCCATTCTCCTGGTGTCTGAGGCATATCATATTTTCTTTCCCATATGCGTTCCCATAAAGCTGAGCCTCCTTACAGCCAATGCCACCATAGTTTTTCCCCCATTACCTAATTAAGGATGAAATGATCCTATAATCCTAGCCCTCCTTTACTTTTAGGGAGGGTTAGTTTCTCCCATGATAGAAGTGCCCATTTCCTCTTCTCCTGAGCCCCGTTATAGAGAAATTTCTTGAAAATACTAACCATATCAATGCAGGTTTTCTTCAGGGCTAGCATACCAGATAGTTGATATATATTTATATCTTGAAGGACATATCTAAGAAGGATGACTTGACTAGGAGTATTTAACGCCATAAAGGAACATTTCATTATATAATTTTGAATTCAAGTAATTAGAGCTTTCCAACCACTGGTTTTAAGTGAGTTAACAAATAAAGGCATACCAAGATATTTATTTGGAAGAGTCCCCATGGTAAACCCTAAATTTTGAGCCAGGAACCTTTGGGATTGGGGGGTAGTGTTAAATAAAAAAACATTGGATTTGTCATTATTAATTAAAGTGCCTGAAGAAACCATAAAAATTTTCAAAATTTCTAGTGGGGCTTTAGATTATATAAGGGTGGCTTGACAGAACAACATTATGTCATCAACAAATTGTTGATGTGACAAAGTAAAACCAGGTCCCCATATCTTAAGGCCTTTTAGGGTTCCATCTCTAACTTTATGCTGAATAAACCTTCACAACCCTTCAGCAGCTACGATGAACAGGAAGGGGGACATGGGGTCTCCCTGTCTCAGGCCACGAGTAAAATTAAAGGAGATGGAAGGGGTCCCTTTTACAAGGATAGAGAAATTAGGGGTGGTAATAAATGAGAGAATCCATTCAATGAATCTTTGATCGAATCCAAAGGCTAATAAAATTTGGTGCAGATACTTCGAGTTTAGGAGGTCATAAGCTTTAGCCAGATCAAGCTTAATAAGAATTCCTTTAGATTTGAGAGAGCGAAGGGATGAATAGCTTCCTTGGCGGTGACAATCCCATCCAGGATCTGTATACCTTTGAAAAACTTGGTTTACTCTGAGGATATTAGGGTGGGAAGAATAGGTTTGAGTCTGTTAACCATAACAGTAGAATTTTTTTTATCAATTACATTACACAGAGCAATAGGCCAAAACCCCGAAGGAGTATCAAGTTTATCTTGCCTAGGAATCAGTGTGAGAAAGGTAGAATTCACGGCAGGGAGTGCCTAACGAGTTCTTGGATTCCTCTGCCAATTCCACAATGTCCTTTCCCATGAAGGGCCAGGAGGCTTGGTAAAATTCAGCCGTAAAGCCATCAGTACCAGGCGCTTTGTTTTTAGGCATATATTTCACTATATCCTTCACCTCTTCCATTGTTATTTCCCTAAGAAGGGAAACGTTCTAGTCTCTGCTGAATAATATGGGAATATATTGATTTATTTAGTTAATAGCCTCCATCCTATCTGGATCTGGCTCTATTAGAATTTCGCTAAAATGATTTACCAGCTCTTTTTCTAGATCTTGATGTTCTACAATATGGTTCCCTTCTAAGTCTTTGAGAGAGAATATCTGATTGTGTTGATGATGTTGTATCATTGCTTTATGGAAGAAGCCAGAGTTCTTTTCTCCTTCTCGTAACCATTTCATTCTGGATTTTTTCTTCCACAATATGTCTTCTTTGATTCTACACTCTTCAATATTATTAATAAGAGCTCCCTCCTCTTTTATCAGCTCAGGGAATCTCCCCATTAAAATCATTTGTTGTTGGATGTGTTTCATATGCTCTTGGAGTTATTACTTCTCATGGATATTATCGAATTCAGTTTTGTTCCATTTTTGAATTTTTTGCTTGATATCCTTTAGTCTCAATTGAAACAAATGCATGCATGTCCTTCCTCTGAGTCTGTTTTCCTCCCACCAGCTATGAGCTTTAGTCATGAATGAGGGATATCTAAGCCAGAGGCTTTCAAATCTGAATGACCGCTTCTTTTGCTGCTATTTCATATCTATCTCCAAGCAAATTGGCCAATTTTCTGACCCCATACAGAGCAGGATAGATGCCTCGTAGAAGACATCCAGACCGAAAAATTATTCTGAGGCTAAGAAATGGTCAATATGTGAGGTAACTTGATTATTTCCCCCTTTCTATTATTCCACGTAAATTTTCCATTGACAGTCGGAATATGCACCAGTCAGAGATATTTAATGAGATCACTAAAGTGCTCCATCTCCTGATTATGCCTGCATGTTCCTCCCTTTCTTTTATCTCCACTAGTCACCATATTAAAGTCACCTCCAAACACCCAGTATTTGTCCTGATTTAATATTTTAAGACTTCTAAAACTTTTAAAGAAATATTGTCTATCTCCTGGAAGGGTAGGGCCATAGACAGATGATACTGGAAACCACTCTTTGGTTTGTAGTAATCTGAACCTTCTTGTTAGTATCCGAGGTAGGCCTATCCAACCTTCTGCCAGCACTTCCGTCAGATTCCATAGAATTTCTATACCTCCCACACTCCTTGTTGCATCAATTTCCATGACTTCATACCTTGGTTTCATTCTTCTCACTATGTCTTCCAGGCGTTCCCCATACACTTTTGCTTCTTAGAGAAGAACCAATTGTGGTTTTTCTTTTGTCAAACTCTCTTGTATGTATCTTTGTTTGCCTTCGCTATTAAGGCCCCTTATATTCCAGGAGATAACTATCATTAAGTAATTTTATGTAATTTCTAGAATACCGTTGACAGCGGTATGATATGTCCAGAGTTAACCAACATTTCACGAACCATTTGGATCGATTATTGCAGTGTCTTCCTCCCTTTTTTTTACCTTTTTTCAAATTCAAGGATGCATCTTGGCTAGTTCTTTGTTATGTAGCCATCTGGCTAGCTAATTCCACTTTTCTTTTGGCGTGTGTAGTTAGGTATTTCTCAAAGGTTTCCTTGTACAGTGTTTTCTGATCTTCAGGGATAAATCTATCATCCAAATTTTTCCATTCTTGAAGTATTTGTTTCATGACAAGTTCCTCTTCACTGATTTCATCCTTAGTTATATCTATCTTGATTTCTTCTTGATCCCAAATTTGTTGTTT
This sequence comes from Pinus albicaulis, assembly GCA_034641835.2. Taxonomy (NCBI): domain Eukaryota; kingdom Viridiplantae; phylum Streptophyta; class Pinopsida; order Pinales; family Pinaceae; genus Pinus; species Pinus albicaulis. The sequence continues at coordinate 713,689,824 of CM076569.1, forward strand.
TTGTTCTTGGTCTAGACCTTCTAAGGGAGATTTTCTCTTTGCCTTTGTCAGTTTAGTAGGAATTGTTACTGGGCTCTCCTCATTCATTGGGTCTCCATATTCTCCCCTATCCTTGTTCTTGTAAAACTTCATACCTATTTTGGCTTTGTATTTGTGGCTTTTGTTGGTTTTGGTGATTTCATTATTGTTGGCCTTGCTTTCGTTTACTTTTAACCGTCCAAAACCCATCTTCCTTGTCTCCTTCACCTTCTGTAGGTTGATTATTTTCAAGTTGTTTTGGGTTGTTGAGAGGGCATATTTTAAACAAATGGCCATAATCATGGAATCTTCTGCATCGAAACAGGATGTCTCATAATAAATCATTTTCTACCAAACTTCCCCTACATATTCTAGTTCAATAGATTCAGGAAGAGGGTTAGTGGTATTCATATAAATACATATACGAGAAAACGACGTGTACCTTCCTCTTCTTCTTTTTTTCGCAATCTTGACTAATCTGACAAGCGAGTTACCAATGCCCTCTATAATTTATGGGTCCAAAAGTCCATCGGTAAGGAAAAATGATGAACCCACACGGGGGCCAAATGGAACTACTCCTAATCCGGGTTATAGAATTCTTCCCATTGCCTTACAAATAGACCTGCATTATAGTAAAAATATATTCCCCCTTCAAAAACCATCTCCTTATCTAACAAATTATTAAATATAACTGTAAAAAAGGCTCTGGCACTAATCTTTACATCAATATGTCCTTTGGCTTCCACTTAATTTGGATCCATTTCAGTAAATCTTTTTCTGTGGGCCAAATTCCTATAAAATTGAAAATAAGATGTGATATTTCATATAACCTCTGTAATGATCTATTTTATTTGCAGGTATTATAAAATGGGATTTTTTGGAGGCTCGTGGCAGGCATTTCCCTCTTTGTTTCAGCTACCATTTCACCCACAAAACCGGCCTATATTTAGGGCCCTCTCCCCCAGACTGACTTGAATGCTTACCATTGTTGTCCCTAACGTGACATTCCTGTAGCAAGGAATATCTCCCCCCTAGACGTTGTTGCCATCGTTACCGGCCAAGGCTCTCCTTTCCTTTCTTTTCCCCATAGATGTTGTTTTCAGGACCTGATACCAAATCCTATCCCAATGCCATTATCGAGAAACCCTAGCTCCTCTCTCCTTTGAAATATCATAATTCCAAATTTAGAAATCTAATATTTCTAAAAGCTTTAAGGATTAGCTATATAATAGCATCCATTAGTATCCTAGTCACGACAATGCATTAACAAATTTGTTTATTAATTCATAAATGAATTGATATATTTATCCAACCTTGTACATTATGAAGGGAGTTATAATGATATCACAAAATTGATGGTATGAAGCATACATAAATAACTTGTTAAACTCCAATATTCCACATATGAAATTATTTATAATATTATATAATTTCAAATAAAGATCTTTGTAGTTCCATACATAGTGCATCACACCTCAATTTTTTTCACAAAACCCAGGTTGACATTTAAAGTGAGTTAAGACATTCAATATGCATTTCCCCATAATATTCATTTGAAAATCTATTAAAAAATAAAATATCATTTCATATTTAGTTTTCATGAATCAAGGTAGATAAATATATATCTTATATTTTTACCAAAAACATCATTTTTTGGGGTAGTTCAAGTACATACAAGTGATCAAGTACAATAAAAAGAGGAATATGAAGGAACCATCAAAACTATTCTTGAAGAAGTTTCTAGTTGACCTTAAAGTGAAGCTAGAAATTCTATCAATTATTTATTTAATCTTGTGACTCCTCTTGTTAATAGAAAAATTTAACATAGTAAAGGATATCAATATCAAACCAACATGGGAAAATAAGAAGAAGAAGCATTTGAAATATTTTAGTTCTCCATTTCAAAAATCAATCAAGAATGAAGATGAATAATATTAATCCTACTATTCTTCATTTCCATGACCTCACTATATAATATCCTAAGATCTTTCTCTTCAAGATTGATGTTATCTATAGAAAATATTTCCATGATTTAGATGCTAAAAGACTCAAAATTTCCTCTTCTACGTTAAAAAATTTATATTCTAGGTGGTTCAAGAGTTTGGAAGGAAATGACATTACTAGTTGGGAGTAAGTAATGTTGGATTTTTAGCACGACAACAAGATATAGTTGTGTAAAAAATAATTACAAAAGTAATTACAAGACAAGGAGAGAAGAGAGAATGAAATAGAATTCAAATAGACTAAGTGTACCAATTTTGATTTTTTATCAAGAGACTAAATAATTACTTGAATTGATTACAATTGAATAAAACTAATAGAAAAGCAATTCTCCTTCTGCATGCACAACTAGAAGAAAATAAAATCTCCCTTAGTTACAATTAACTAGCCCAAAAATGGATTTATATGGTCTAAAATTGAGGAAGGGTCAATAATAGAGTTGAATAAAGATATGATGAGTGATAAATAAGTGATAATTACAGCAATAACTATCACATGTAATTGTTAACGCAATAACATAATAAGTACTCCAAGAATAGGACTAAAATTCAAAGGATGATGAGTGATAAACAAGTGATAATTGCAATAATAACTAACACATGTAATTCTTAACGCAATAACATAAGAAGTACTCCAAGAATAGGACTAAAATTCAAAGGATAAGGTTTACTAGGATAAAGTGATTTGAGGATAATTTTTTGGATAAGGTTTGTCCCTATGAATAGGAAGGAAATGTTCACTTTTGGATAAATACTCTAGGGATAGGTAATCATGCATTAATTGATAACATATATTTATGTTAATGCATAGTCACTACCATATATCATCCTACATGACATCCCCTGCTAAAAATAGTAAATGTTAAAAATAATAGGACCACCTAGAGGGTAGGAAAATTATGGTAGGTAAGGTAGGTAATTTTCATCTACAGAACACCCCCATTGAACCACAACTAGTATGTGCCCAATAAATGAGTCACAATAATTTTTAGCCATGTTAGGTACTTAAGTATAAAATAATTATATTATCCCAAAAGATTTGTGTCCATATTAGGTACTCATCCAATAAAAGTGTATGCAAAACACCACTTTTTAAAACGTTTGTTAAAGCCAAGAAAAATAATGGGAATAAACCTTCCTCCCCTAAAAAAATAGAAGAACTATAATATGTCTACCATGTGGTGGCTATGAAGAAGGATGGCGTTGCTCATCAAAAATACCATCATGAATATTTCCTTGAATCTATCTTTTTCCATTAGTTTAGAAGCTCTAGCTTGTTATTTGAGTCATATACTTTCTTATAAAAGTAGTGAGTTCTCATTTATTACAAAAAAAAATGAGATATAATTCTATGTACCTTGGGAATCCAACCCACTATCTTACTAGTTACCTATAAAGTATGATGCACCCTCCATTGATTGTGATATAGATCTACAATAAGTTACTTATGGAATTTTAATTAAGATTCTAAAATATGATCAAAATTAAGATTTAAGGAATGTTTAAAAAAAATTAAATATCTACATTAGAGATAGGTGAAAATGGTGCAACTAATTCCTAATGGACTGGATGCAAGGGACCTTCCTGAAATTTGTAATCTATGTTATCTTTATTTCCTTAAATTGCATGGGATGGAAGAGAAAAATAATATAATTTATGAATGAAATAAGAGAATGCATATAACTAAAAATGATGATCTATGTGAATAATTGCAACTCTAGAACCATCTATCATCTAAAAAATTATCATTGGGTTTAGTGTGAACTCTACTCACTAACCTTTACCCAAGTGTGTAATTTTGTAGATACAGAGGAGAACCATGGAGATATTAACAACATGTAACACATTCTTAAATATTCTATAATTAATGTTTTATTAACCTTGTCTGAATACTCTCACACGAGCATTGTCTCCCAACAACATAGGAGGTTTACAAAAGGTATCAATGAAGAAAAATAATGAGCATATGGTTAGACACATATAATTCTAATACCCATATATTAAATAATGAAGTGATAGTATTCAAAATATGGCCCTTACCTTGATATTTTGTTGGATTTTATTTAATTGTATTCTTGACAGTATTCGATATGGAATCTATAAAGTTGTGTTACTGAAGTACTAGATCCATAAGATAAATGGAATTCATCATATAGGAACTATTTGGATGAAAAACCCTATTATAATTGTTTCACTTTTTCCTCTCCTTCTTATATTTTCCTCCCTTAGAGGATTCAATGCTTTCACCAACTATGCAATCAAGACCACTTGATTTCTACTTGTTCTTGTTGCTATCATCATGCATTATAAGTACATGGGCCTTAAGTATCTTGATACCCCCCATTTTGTTATCTTTCTTGTGAACTGAATATATGAAGTCATCTATATAATTAATCTTCTAAGTTTTTCCCATATAAAGTCCAATATTGTGGAAAGAAAAAACAAACATGGAATACTTAGGTATTGGATTTCAAAGAACTGAGAGGATAAGGTTGTTCACTTATATATCAATGACACATGTTTTATCTTGTTGAATTAAAATATCAAACCTTAGGAAGAAGTATTGTATGTTTTTCAAGTTTCTTGGGCTCAAATATGTGAACTCATTTTCCAATTGATGCCCTATCAACTCATCCATATTTTCAAATAATTCCTCCAACCTAGTACATGCTTCATTGGGAGTTGTACAAGAGTCAATATGAAAGACGAAATATAAAGAAATGGACAACCATAAGATCAAATACTCCATATCTATTTTTTTTAAAGTACCTTGCCTTCACTAGAGCTAAATTGGGATTTTATTTAGTATGCACAATGACTCTATAAATTTCCTTACTTCATATTACAAGCAAGATCTTGGGCTTCCCATGAAATAGTTGAATGGAGTATAAATCACACTGTAATTATTTAATACATTATATTTGGGTTGTTCAATCCTATATGCCATACAATAATGTGAGGATTTTTTTGAAAAAAATCCTTAAATTATTTGATACCGTATTGGATTTTACGAAGAAAAACATCTAATTCTATAAAAACTAACTACATTAACAATTGTATGAAAAAGAGAGAATTATGAACAAAATAACACTCAAATAGACTAAGAGACTGAAAAACCAATTTGAACTGTCAAGGGATTAAATAATTTCTTGACTTAATTATAATTAAATAGAACACTCATAATGAGAACTAATGTGCACTAGGTGTGGTTCCTTGCACATGCATAAATAATAGAAAGAAAACTCTTAGATTGAGTTAACTAGCCAAAAAATGGAGTTGTATGTTATGAAATAGAGTTAGGGTCGATAATAGGGTTGGATAAGAATATGATGAGCCATAAATAGGTGATAATTAAAGTAAGAACTCACACATGCAACTCTTAACTAAAGAAATCAAGAAAGACTCCAAGAATAGGACTAAAATTCAAAGGTTAAGGATTCAAATAACAAAGGGATAAGAGCATAATATTTTGGATAAGGTATGTCCCTAGAAATAGGAAGGAATTATGTACCTGTGAATCATTAGGCTAGCGATAAGGAAATGTGCATTAATGGATAAGATATAGCCATGTCACTACCTAGTCAATGCCTAATCACTACCACATGTCATCATACATGTAGAATCCTACTAAAAGTAGGCATATTATAAGTTGTAACTTATAAAAACATTACGAGATAATGTTCATGTACACCAACAAGTGAAGCCAACCTTCATAAAGAAAGGCATGTATTTTTAGAATTCTAGAGACACTAGAGATGATATCTTAAGAATGATACAAATAGTGAATCCCTAAAATATTGTAACACATCCCCTCCCCACATGTTAGGTCCCCATAATACTAGTGTATCCACTTATTGTTATTGTTGTGCCCCATAGAAGCACACTATTGTTATATTGTGACCCCTTAGATTCTTATATATATATATATATATAACATGTCTTTTCATTATTATAATCCAATAATTGTTCATTTACGTAATGTAAAGGAGGTTTCCCCCTCGACATGGATAATTTTTAAGTTATTGATATATATTTTCTTCTATTTTTTTAGCTAGTTGCATAACATTTGGTACGAGAGCTTTGGATTCTAGGGTTTCACTTCTTCAAATAGGTCATTTTGGAATTTTTGCTATAATTTTTTTTCTACGAAGCTTAAAAAGCTGAAATTGAAACCAAGTGGAGTTGAAATAATGGCCAACCTTGTGTATAAATTTCAGATCCTAGTTCGCTATATTTTCGGAGATATGATCTAAGGAATCTAGGGTTTGTCCAGGCTCCACAATTTCATCTCAAATAGAAGACCGAGGTAAAATCATCATAAATTTTGTTTTAGGAATGTCATTTAAAGTATGTAAAAAGTGGCAAAAATTGTAGAGACTATAGTTTCTTGTGTATCAATTTTAGATCCAAAGGTCGAAATAGTGACACGTGGCATGCCATGCAATTTCGCTCCACTAAACCCATCCATAATTAGTTCATTGTGGGAGATCAGTCATAAAATTATATTGAAGAATCAAAATTAGGTCCAACATGTAGAATTAGAAATAATACTCAGAGGGATACTACAAGACTGAAGTTCAAATATTGGGGATCTAAAATTACAGAGATACAAGAGATTCAATATTGAGCTTCTACAAAGCAAAGGAAAAGGTGTGTACTTAAAAAAAATTTTTGCATATTTTATTTTTGAAAAATCAGTTTGAAGTGTTTCAAGAGGCATAGTGAATCATAAATATGATTGTTTCATTCCAAAATGAATCGAAGTAAGAAAACATAAACACCTAGTAAGTGACCAGAAAACTCTAATATGACGAATGAAGAATAGGAGAAAATGAAACATGAGTCATCCATATTTATGCAAGAACACAATAAAATACATAAATAGACATAAACACAGAGATGCAACAGAAATAATACATCATTTCATTAACATAAAATAACATAAATATGCTTACAGACATATCGAAAATAAACTAGCTAGAGCATTGCTAACTTATCTCTAAGAAGAGATGTGGTGGCTAGAAGCCTCTGAACCGTGTTAAAATGAGGATAAAAGGATTATTTATTGTTGATAAACAATGGAAAACACTAAACATCCAAAAATCTAACCCTAGGAGATGAATCGCCAAAACTATGGGCCCCGTTTGGGTAAATTGATGCATCAACTTCCCAGAGACATAACTTTGACATATGATCTCTGTTTGACGAACTCAATAACTTGTTAGAAATATATATGTGAGGACTAAAAATTTTTACATGAGAAACATTAAATAATATTTCATTTTTCTCTCTTTTTTCCCAAAAAATTTTGTTTAGGGCCTCAAAATAGCTCCGGAAGTTCAAGGCCTGAAAAAATGCTAAAAATAGTAAGTTATGTTGAAATTCAAAAACTGAAAGAATCGATGGTGGGGGTCCAAATGGAATAGGTGGATGGCCACCAATATCCAATCGTATCATTCCTCCCCCTTTAGGAAGCAATGGTCCCCATTGCGTTGAGATCCTCCATGGGATGAGGAAAATTCTGCTGAACTTGGCATTAGATTTGTCGAAGATGTCACGGACCCGCAAGCGAAAGTGCTATATGCATTCATTAAATTGGGTTTCTTTATAAACCTCACAAATTACATGCGTGGATTATGTCTGTGTGGTAAAATGAGGTATGGAAATATCAGGTGGCAACGAGTCTAGGGTTATGTCAATGGAGTGCTTGACCTAACAGTGTAGAGGAACCTTTGTGGGTGAGGAGGAAATGTCCTTGTATTCCTCCACGACTTTTTCCATCTGCTACTACCATGTAGGGGAGATGTGTTTCAAGGATGTGGACACAATATCCTTCTCGCCTTGTGAGCGAATTGTAATGAAAATAAATTTCCTGGTTGGGGAAACAATCTTACTACATTGTTTTGCAGTATTAAAAGAGATGGCAGGAGACAGTACTACCTTCAGTATCGTATACATTATATTTCCCAAAGTAATAACAACAAAACGAGGCATACAATCATACACATCATGTCGTTTCCACAAGTATGGTTGGACCAATAATACGTCAGCCACATCAAGAGGAGAAACATCACACAATACCTCATCCGTGAATTTCTTGATGCTGTATGGAAGGCGAAACTGCTAGCAGACACAGAGATATATTACTTCGTGAAGCCACCTAATGATATACAGATACGGCTGTGCTATGGTTGGTAGGTTGAGCCACTTCATAAAGTCTACTGAAATGAGGTTATTTCGGCTTTCGATATCTACAAGGAATTGCAGTGGAGAACCCTTCACCCACATCTACGAATGGAATAGGTGCTCCCCCTCCTCTAGATCCTTGGGATCATCCCCCTGGAGCTTGGTAGTGGAAATAATGGCATTGGGATCTTCATCAATGATCTCCTTCCCTCTCTCATTTCCCTTGTCTAGTTCTGACTGAGGAGTAGAACATGCATCTTATTCAGGTGCCTTTAGTTCGACCAACAACTATTTTTCCCAAAAAAAATTTATGTTATGAATGGGGTTGTTATGAAATTAAAACCACTTCCCCATGTTTTTCTTTAAATTGGTGGTGTTTCTCTGATTTTTCCTGCTTTTTCTTTGCGGCTTGTTCTACGGTTTGGGAGTGCCTTTCCCTGGATTTGAATTCATGGATCCAAAGCCTCGCTTCTTCTAATTAAATTTATGCTCAATCATGGAGGAATATCGACATTTCGTGCCAATCTAGGTAATTTTGAGGAACTCCATTTCCTCTTGAATGTATCTGTGCAAACTGTTGTGGTACTTGAGCACCAAATATCTCTCTGAATTTTTAATACCCAACTTTTTGCGCAGGGTATGTAACAAATTCGCTAGTTCGTGCACATCTTGATCCCCTTGGTACCACAATGTGGTCCATTGGATATACTTGTCCTCATAGCACCCACAGGGTAATATTTTTCCTTGATTTCGTCTTAGAATGAATTCCAAGTGGGTGGGACTGAGAATAGAGAAGGTTACCTCTCGTCCTTTTTCTCATAGTAGGTTTCCCACCAGTCTTTGACATGGGGAACAATTTTAAAGAGTGAAAAATTAATATTTTCTCATTCTGAGAAATCATTGACCGAGAAATACCCTTCCAACAAATTCAACTATATATCTATGAAATATGTGTATATATGGCCTTTAAATATAGGAATTTCGCAGTTGACCTGTACCTTGAAAGGAGAGGTGCATCCATAATGACTATTGAATGTATATGTGTCGTCGATGGGTATCCGTTGAAGGATATAGGAAAAGTTATCCATCATCGCATTCCTTTGTTTCTCGAAGGCCTCCTCGAGCAATAATTTGATAGTATCTCCTGCTCCCTCATCTTTATTTTCTTTCACCATTTGAGGTCGTCAGGGTTTGCGAGGCTGATCTTGCAAGGGTTCAACCAGATCGATCCCTAACTCCTTATAACGTGACCTCATTGGGGACATGAAAAGAAAAAATAGAAAAATATCAGACCTATTTAATACCACTGATCTATATTTATGAAAGAACACCATAAAATATAGAAACATACATAAACACAAATATGAAACGGAAATAATATTTCTTTTCATTAATATCAAATAACATAAATATGCTTACAGACATATTGAAAATAAACTATCTAGGGTGTTGGTAGGTTATTTTTGAGAAGAGATGTGGTAGATACAAGCCTCTGAACCGTGTTACAATGATGGTTTAAGGCCTATTTATTGTTGAGAAACAATAGAAAACCATAAACATCCAAAAACCTAACACTAGGAGATGAAGCGCCAAAACTATGGGCCCTGTTTGGGTAAATTCGTACATCAACTTCCCGAGGATGTAACTTTGGAATAGCTCATTAGAAAGATCTATCTAAGGACTAAAACCTTTGATGTGAAATACATTTAAGTAACTTCCATGTTGCTCCCGGTTCTCCCAAAATACATCGTTTAGGGCCTCAAAACGGCTCCAGAAGTTTAGGACTTGAAAAACTGCAAAAAATAGTAAGTTTTTCTGAAATTGAAAAATTAAGAGAACCGATGGTGGGGGTCCGAATGGAATATGTGGGTGGCCACAAATATCCACCTAGATCAATGATATATCAAAATTACGAGACCAAGTGCAACAAATTTCTCTCTCGCAAAGAGTAACTAAAAATGAAATCAAAGCGAAGATGGATGGCTTAAAGAATGGTTTAAAAATAGACATGGAAGGTTTGAAGAATGGTTTAAAATCAGACATGAAAATTTTGAAGGATGGAACAGACGAAAAATTAAAAGGCAACATGGAATATTTGAAGAATGGCTTAAAATCATACATGGAAGGTTTGAAGGAAGTATTGAAAAAATTGCTATAAGAAATGCTTCCTAATGGAGAAAAGGTATTAGGTGAAAATCACGATGAGAACAACATAAATTTTAATTGTGATGTCATAGAATCTAACATTATATTGAAGACCCACCATATTATAAATATCAATATGAGGAAGTTTGATGGCAATGATCTGGTAACATGGATACTACAAATGGAGCAACATTTTCATCTCCATAATGTGAAACACACACAAAAGGTACACATTGCAACTTTATATTTAGAACCTAATCAATTTGTATGGTATCGATGACTTTTTTCTCGTAAACCGCTTGTCACTTGGTCAATTTTTACAGAGGAATGATCAAAAATTATGAAGATACAAAAATCAATACCTTATTTAGCCAATTGATAAATCTCAAACAAAAGGGTTCAATTGCAGAGCACATTGAGGACCTTCAAAAGCTAAATATAGGGTTAAATGATATTCCATAGGATAATAGGATTGATGTATTCATAGGTAGTTTAGAGGATAACATCCAATATGAGGTTCGCCTTTGGGAACATGATTCTTTGGAGAAGGCATTCAAGCTGGAAAGAAAAAATGAAAAAAAAATTATAGCAACAAGGAATCCCGCCACTCACAACCATAAAGATGAAATGTTGCTTCTTCTAGCCTTCCACAACCTACAAGGTTGACACCACAACACTTGGAAGAAAAAATATAAAAGGGGTTGTATTACAATTATGATAGAAAATACACTAAAGGTCATAAGTCTGCTAAAAAAAAAATTAATTTACATAGAGTGTGAAGAGGAGGAAGGAAAGGAATAAGAAACTTCAAAAGAAGATGATATACACCATGAACCAACCCTAGATAAATAATAAATGAGTACAACCATATATTCTATTACATTTGTAGGAATTACCACTACTCAAACTCGCAAGGTATAGGATATATCAAGAAGAAAAAGGTAATAATGTTGATTGATTCAGGTAGTACCCATAATTTTATTCATTGTAAGATATCTAAGGAATTTTATTTCTTCCTATATCTATTACCAAATTATCAAGTGATGGTTGCAGATGGAGGAACTATAAATTTCTCTAGAAAGTTCCATAATATCAAGCTAAGCATTAGGGAATATGTATTGAATATCCCAATGATTTTCATTCCAATGGGTGATGTTGATGTTGTACTAGAAGTTCGATGGTTACAATATTTGGGTATGATATCTTTTAATTTTAAATAATTTTTCTTGAAATTTGTTTTGGAAGGAAAGGAAGTTGAATTAAGGGGTATCACAGGGAAACCGAGAAAGATAATCTTCTCTAATGGCATGAAAAATATTATAAAGAAATAACAATGAGGCTTAATTTCATAATGATGCCCACTAGAGTTTCAAACATCGAAATCATCTTTAAGAGAAAATTTTATGGTTCAAGAAGTGGAATATCACATCGAGCATCAACAACATGTTCTCCAACTCTTAAAGGATAGCCTAACATTGGTGCAAAATTGAATGAAATAATAGGCATATCAACATCGCAACGAAATTAGTTTTGATGTAGGTGACTATGTATTCTTACGGAAACAACCATACAAACAAATGTCCCTCAGGAAAGCTAATAAGGACAATAAATTATCGCTAGAGTACTATGGTCCTTACTTTGTTTCAAAATATTTCTACTATGGAATAAAAATTGGAGCTTCATTCATCTTCCTGAATGCACCCAGTTTTCCATGTTTCATGCTTAAAGAAGGTTATAGGTGACAAACTCCCAGTTCAATCAATATTTCCAAAACTTGACAAGGAAGGAAAAATCATATTGGAACCTGAAGAAGTCATAGAAAAAAGAACTCAAAAATTATGAAATCAATCAATTTCAGAGTATCTCATCAAGTGGAATAATTGACCTATTGAATATTCGACATGGTAGGATGATAATTTTATACAGAAGCATCCAAAACTACTTAAGTGTTTATGAAAACACTTTCTTGAAGGATAAAGGCATGTTAGGTCCCTATAATAGTAATGTAGCCCCTTATTTTTATTGTTAGTATAGCCCCCTTCTTGTTATTATTGTGTCCATGTAGCCACCATATTGTTTTTATTGTGCCCCATAGAAGCCCATTATTGTTATTGTTGTGCCCTTAAATTATTATTTTTATAGAAATTATAGACTCCTATATATATATATATATATAAAGTAGTTATTTTCATTTGTATCATCCAAGAATTGTTAATTTATGTAATGTAAAGGAGGTTTACCCCTCGAAGTGGTTAATTTTTAAGTTGTTGATCTATCGTTTCTTATATTTTGTGAGTTGGTTGCATAACACCACATTTACCTAATTTTGCAAGTCGTAAGGGTAACGTGAAGCAGAGTTCCACTTTTTCATGATCCAACCTATAAGATCCAACTATGGAAGTGGGATGGACAAAATGGCCACCAACTAACAACTCATAACATTCCTCATAGCTATAGGAAACTTAGGGGGACAAATGAACACCCTAGGTGACTAACCATGAGTTGAAGCTATTTTCCTCTGACCTAACATCCCAACCACATGAACAAGCCTGAAAGGGTGCAGTTATGGACCTCCAACAACATGCACAACACTACCTCTTTGTCGTTGTATCCAAAATCCTCCAGTTCAGAGGGCACAGTCATGAAATCCGATCCACTATTCTAGGCCAAACTATATACTCCTTCCCAGAATTGATTGTAACTTCTAATAATGATAAATGACATAATAAAAAATCTATTCATACAAAACTTGAATAAGAACATGACTTAATTAGGCCTGATTATGGAAGTCATTTTGAAAAACATATGGTGAACATGTGAGTTATAGGTCATGAATGAATATTTGATCCTAAGAGTTTATGGTCCATCTAATAATCATCAAGAAGCTCTAATTCCCTCTCATATTAGCTGCAATAGCACTTTTTAATCCATGGATTCCTCAACCATTCATATACTTATAAAATCCTGAACAATTCATAGCTAGAGCACATTACAAATACATGGCTATAACCAACATATAACTATACTATTATCCATTAAAGAACAACCATAAAATCATCATAATAACATGCAAGTGCTCATAGATTAAAATAGGAAAATAGAGTTGATTAACTTGTGCAAAAATTCACCAAGTCAAGGACTTCCACATACCACCTGACCATAGATTGGGCTAAAACAAATATTTATTTTAGCCAATCACCCCACATCCTATTCCAAGCATGAATGTGGGATATCATGGAATAAACCAAGAAAAAACAAAATCAGGGCTTCGAGAGACCAAACCACCTCACCCCTCAACTACAATGATTTTGCCTACACGGTTGAACATCACTGGCACCGACCAGATCAGTATCTACCCAAGATATCACATTCTCCAAGCACTAATAACTCAACCCACAACCTTATAGGACTCCATAACATTGGACTAACCTAGCTCGAACGACTAGTAATTAATACTACCAAGGGCTCAAGAGTGTTTGTCCCAACCTAGGCTCTAGGACTAGTAACACAACTCAAATTTTTTCAGGGCTTCTAGAGTAGTTGTTACAACCCACATCCATAAGGAACATGAGCACCAATTACAAAAAATAACTTGGAAAAAATAGAACACCATGCCTATCCAGGAAATGCCAAGGAAAGGCTAAAACCACTATAAAACCCAACAAAACCCATTCCAATGATAGAAAATAAACCAAATAACCAAATGCATGTACCACGTATTCACACCTCAACTAGGAAATCACACATGCAACTTCTTACATTTTATATATTACTATTGAAGCTATTGATCCAACCTTTTCCTTCCTTTGGTTGCTTTTTCAAGTGATTTCTCTCTTTCCTTTGCTACACCTTCTCTAAAACTGGGAAAAAGATGCCAACTGATTCTCAGGTGTGTTGTTAGGATTAACGTCTCTATTTTCTTTATTTTCCTTCATTTTCCCTTCAATTTCTCTCTCATGAAAATATGTGTCTCTTCACCTTCCCGTTCTCTTATTTTCCTTTATTTTCATAAAGAAATTCCAATTATTTCCACTTTTCCTTTGCCAATTTACTCAGTCATAAATAAAATGAAAATGACACCCAATGTGTTGTTTTCCCCACCATTCAATGTGGAATACGTGTCCAATGACCTTGATATTATTTTTATTTACATTTTTACAAAACCCTCCCCCTTAGGGAACACCATGCTTGGTGTTATATGACAACTATCACCAACAAACCATTGAAAACAAAACATACTGACCATAGAGATTTATAACCCAACTCTATGTCATATTTACAATAAACAACTGCTAAAAACCATGAACAACTTGAAAAACCTACCGCTTACTTAAGATTTATAACACAACTCATTACTATATCTATAAACTATCTAGAGATATCTATAAATCCAACTTGATATAGTATTCACATTAAAATACAAATCTATACATATGCACATTTTATTTAACCAGAAAATAAAAGGTTGTGATGCCTCCATTCGAAACAAGGGAATCCAAAGGCTCACACCTCCACCCTTAAATAAATACCAAGATTCACCTCCTTCCCAGGAAGTCCAAAATCCACTTCCATAGTCAAACTTGCATCTAATGTCTAGCACTATTATCCTTGCTCTATTTTTTCCCACAGTGAAAATTTACCAATTCATTTTTCCAGACCACACTCCCAATGTGCTTCTGATTCCATTGGAAATGCTAATGAACAAAAAAAATGCATTTGCAGACTTTCTCTTCTTTGCTACACATTCCTCAGGTAATCCTGTCATCCCCTTCCATTAAATAACACGCCTTTGAAGTTCCAATGACATGACCTTCTCTGCTACATAGTACCTCGTGCGATCCATCCCTTTGCAAGGCTTCCTCACATCAGAAGATCCAAAAACCAACGAATATCCCTGCTTTAAAATCATTATATTGTTCATAAGATGCTCATGGAAATAAATGGACACTATTGGGTACCATTGTCCCAAAATATCCTTACTCCTGAAGTGCTTTACCAACATAATGTTTTTTGTTCCAAATCCTTTTTGTTGCAGCTACTAATTCTTGCAATTAGTTTCAACCACTCAAACCAAGCCTTTCCCTTCTTTCATGTACCAAGCACATGATTTCCATTATGCTAAAAAGGAATTGAAATAAATTCAAATACTACCTCATTAGTGGCTTGTAAATAAGGTACACTTGCATTTATTTTTATGTCTTGTTACAACAAGTCAAGATATCTCTTTGATATAATCACCATTCATAAACAAGTCACATATGGTTAGCTCAAAACGCAACCATCATAAATCATAATCATAAATCACGTGGAACCACCATAAATCAGGATCATAGACCACATGCATAATTAAAAACTGAAATAAAATATTGATACTTATCTTTCAAATGGTTCTCTTCTTTTGATTTTCTTATTTGTCCTTTCTGCACACACACTAAATTGATTTCAAAAACTGGAAAGCACCCAATGCTTTATCTTCAATATCATACACACACTAGATTAGTTTCCAAACATAGAAAGCACCCAATGACTTCTCTTCAAAGAAACAAGGGAATAAAAATACTATACCACCTCCTCCCTAAATATTAGTAACAAGGGAATCTAGAGACTAAAATGCTTCAACCCTCAATATCAACAAAAAGGGCATCCAAAGACTAAATTGCCTTAACCTTCAATATCAATAACAAGGACCCATACAGTCCCATATCTTCCCATCCCAAAAGTGCACAACACAACACATGCACCTACACCTAGTGTAAAACCTGACACAGACACCCACACCTAGTGTATAATATCACACATACACCTAAACCTGGTCTATAGCACAACACATAAACCTACAACCAGTGTCCAACATAATAAATATACATACACAAAGTGTAATACAATGAATACACATGTCATTACACAATAAGTACATAATACCACATATACAAAAGACAACATGTACACAATACCACATGTACACAACAACGCATTTACACAGAACCACATTCATAACATGTACACAATACCATATGTATACAACACCACCTGGACAATGTGTATGAAGCACCACATGAATAAAAAACTACATGCACAACATGTACATGATGTAAAAAATTGGGTAAAAAATCCATGTAAAAATAAAATATAAGACCGAGGTCATATGAAACATATTCCAAGCTAAATAGTTGGAAAACAATACTATTGGGTGGTCATTTGGTTTATTATGGCTAAAGGAAATTGGCAAAGGAAATGGAAAAGGCTTTGGAAATGAGGCATTAATTTCCATTTTATTTATGAAAATAATAAAAAAGTAGGAGAGAAGTAAGGTGAAAGGTCACAGGTTGCATAAGAGGAGGAAATTGAAATAAAATAATGTAAAATGAAGAAAATAGAGGCTTCATTGATAAAAAGGCTTTTGAGGATCAGTGGAAAATATTTTTCTCAAACATTTTGTCCATTTTATGGTGGAGCTCTCATTATATTCTCTCTCTCATACTCTTGCACACTTAAATTTTTATTGGAGCACTCTTGGAGGAGTGTGCAATACTTGTATTTTGAGAAAAAAGGAAAAGGAAATGAAGGAAGGCATAAGAGGATATCAGGATTAGCGGCTATAGTTGGATTTCTCTTCAGTTATCAAGTTTCACGTATGGTTTCCTTGCCAGTTTTGGCATGCATGGCACATGCATATGGTATCTTGGTTATGATCTATCATTGGCATAGAGGATTTCCTATATTGAAAGTGGAATCTATTATATCGTCATTTATCACCTCTCTATACTTGATGATCTATGTATTGGCTTTGGGCAACCCTTTCCATTCAGACTTGGTCAACTTCTTAAAAAACATTATTTTGAATTACATATGCACTCTGCCATTTCTTCTACGTGTGTAGACGCATGTTCACTCCTATATAACCCACGTATACAATTAAAAATATTAAAAAAATATATAATCTCTCTATTAATTGGGCAGGGTTTACGAGTTTTACCTGAAGACCACCTATACTAGCTTGTGGCCAAACTATTTCCCAACTGAAAAAATGATTTGAGGAAGTATAAATACACCTCATTGGAAAGGCCTAAGGGAGGAGAGAGAATTCTATTGATACTATAGCTTGTTATAGCCTAGATAAAGTCTGATTATCCCTGTGCCTCCTGCATTTCCTAGGTTCAGGAAACCCTTGTTTCCTTGCGATGTTCACCTCATTTATGTGACATCCATTGTGCACCTTTTATGGAAGAATATTGTTAAGGCTTGGGATGGACAGATCCAGAGGAAAATTTCAATTGGAGCTATGGCGCATTTCAGGTGATATCTCCACTTTATTTTCTACATACATCAATAAAAGAAGCTCCATCTCCTTCCTTATGTCATGATCTTATATGTTTCATATACATGTTAATGATCTTGTAATCGTTATTCATTTTTTTCCTTTATGAGTTTATATGATCTAACATAATGACATTTAGGATATATATGTTGTACAAATAGTCTATGTGCTTTGTCTTGAATGAGTTGCAGGTCTTGAAGCATGAGGAGAAGAAGAGGGTTTGCACCTTGCGAGATTGACATGAAACATAGGACATATGGGTGAGGTCACCTATCTTCGTTTACTAGTGTAAGTGTTAGGACTTTTAAATTGATTTCTTATTGTGATTGTATGCCTTCGGCTTTGCTAGGTCCCTCAGCCTAGACAAAAATTAGCCTACTAGGATATTCTAGCCTATCCCAGCCTACTTTAGCCTAACCTAGCCTACCCTACATTAACCTACTCTATTGTATCCTACCCTAACATCCTCAAACCTACTAACCTAGTTTGGCCTATCCTGCCCTACTCTATTCTAGCCTAGTCTAGCCTAGCCTAGCCCACCTATTCTACTCTAGCTTACCTTACCCTAGTTAACTCTATCCTAACCTAAATTATCCTAGCCAAATCCATATTACTTTAGCCTAGCATAGCCTATCCCACTCAACTTAGCCTAACCTACTCTAGCCTACTCTAGCATAGCCTATGTTAGGCTACCCTTCCCTAGATTTTCCTAGCCTTACCTTACCCAGCCTACACTATCATTTCGTAGATTACTCTAGTCTAGCCTTGCATAACCTTGCCTTTCGTAACCTACCCTAGACTTGCCTAGTTTACTCTAGCCTAGCGTAGCCTACTTTTCCCTAACTTAGATTATCATACTGTAGCGTAGCCTACTGGCCTACTCTAGCCTACTCTAGCCTCCTCTAGCCTATCCTAGCTTACTCTAGCCTACTATAGCCTACCCTACCCTATTTTATTGTAGCATAGCCTAGTGTACTGTAGCCTAGCCTAGCCTAGCCTACTCTATCCTAGCTTAACTTAATCCTACTCTAGCCTAGCCCAGTCTAGCATAGCATAATCTGGCCTAGGCTACTCATACTTTTCTTACTCTACCTTAGCCAACTCTAGCCTAGCGTCTTAGCCTAGCTTAGCTGAAGATACTATACTTTGACATAGTTTATTCTTAGTCTATATTATCCTATTCTATTATAGTACTCTACCCTAACCTAGCCTACTTTATCTTACTATAGCCAAGCTTAGTCGATGCTCACCTAGCCTACTTTATCTTACTATAGCCAAGCTTAGCCGATGCTCACCTAGCCTACATTAGCCTAGCCTATCTTATTCGAACTTACTATAGAATAGCCTAGCCTAGCCTACTAGGCTATTTTAGTATAACTTAGCCTACTTTATCCTACCCTACCATTACCTACCTTAACCTACTCTATCATATCCTATCCTAACCTAATGTATCTTATCCTACCCTAGCCTAAGATAACCTACTAGACTAATCTTTCCTAGCCTAGCCTAATCTTGCCTAGCCTAGCCTACTCTTCTCTAGCCTAGTCTAGCCTAGACTAGTCTATTTTAACCTACTCTAGTCAAGCCTAGCCTACTCTATCCTACTCTAGCCTACCTTATCCTACTATAGCCTAGCCTATTCTAGTCTAACCTACTCTATCCTAGCCTAGCTTAGCTTATTCTAGCCTAGCCTAGCTTATACTACTATAGCCTGGCCTAGCTTAACCTACACTAGGCTAGCCTATTCTAGTCTAACGTACAATAGGCTACCATATTTTAGCCTACTTTAATATAGCCTACTAGACTAATCTAGCCTAGATTAGCCTAATTTATTATACCCTAGTCTAGCCTAGTATACTTTACTCTAATTTAGCCTACCCTCGCCTAGCCTACCTTAACCTACTTTATCCTATCCTATCCTGGCCTAGCCTATCCTAGCCTACTCTATCCTATCCTACCCTATCCTACTCTAATGTACTAGCCTGCACTAGCCTAGCCTAGCCTACTCTACACTATCATTTTCTAGCCTATCATATTCTACTCTATCCTAGCCTATCCTAGCTTACTCTAACCTACTTTAGCCTACCCTAGCCTATTTTATTGTAGCCTAGCCTAGTCTACTATAGCCTAGCCTAGCCTAGCCTACTCTATCCTAGCTTAACTTAATCCTACTCTAGCCTAGCCCAGTCTAGCACAGCATAATCTGGCCTAGGCTACTCATACCTTGCTTAGTCTACCTTAGCCAACTCTAGCCTAGTGTCTTAGCCTAGCTTAGCCGAAGATACTATACTTTAACATAGTTTATTCTTAGTCTAGCTTCTATTATAGTACTCTACCTTAACCTAGCCTACTTTATCTTACTATAGCCAAGCTTAGTCGATGCTCACCTAGCCTACTTTATCTTACTATAACCAAGCTTAGCCGATGCTCACCTAGCCTACATTAGCCTAGCCTATTCTATTCGAACTTACTATAGAATAGCCTAGCCTAGCCTACTCTATCCTAGCTTAAATTAATCCTACTCTAGCCTAGCCTAGTCTAGCATAGCATAATCTGGCCTAGGCTACTCATACTTTGCTTACTCTACCTTAGCCAACTCTAGCCTAGCGTCTTAGCCTAGCTTAGCCAAGATAATATAATTTACCATAGTTTATTCTTATTCTAGCTTATCCTATTCTATTATAGTACTCTACGCTAACCTAGCCTACTTTATCTTACTATATCCAAGCTTAGTCGATGCTCACCTAGCCTACTTTGTCTTACTATAGCCAAGCTTAGCCGATGCTCACCTAACCTACATTAGCCTAGCCTATTCTATTTGAACTTACTATAGAATAGCCTAGCCTAGCCTACTAGGCTATTTTAGGATAACTTAGCCTACTTTATCCTACCCTACCATTACCTACCTTAACCTACTCTATCATATCCTATCCTAGCCTAATGTATCTTATCCTACCCTAGCCTAAGCTAACCTATTAGCCCAATCTTGCCTAGCCTAGCGTACTCTTATCTAGCCTAGTCTAGCCTAGCCTAGTGTATTTTAGCCTACTCTAGCCAAGCCTAGCCTACTCTATCCTACTCTAGCCTACCTTAACCTACTTTATCCTATCCTATCCTGGCCTAGCCTACTCTATCCTATCCTACCCTATCCTACTCTAATGTACTAGCCTGCACTAGCCTAGCCTAGCCTACTCTACACTAGCCTTTTCTAGCCTATCATATTCTACTCTATCCTATCCTAGCTTACTCTCTCCTACTATAACCTAGCTTAACCTCCTCTATCTTAGCCTATTCTAGCCTATCCTATTATAGTCTAACCTACTCTAGCCTAGCCTAGCTTAACTTACTATAATGTAGCCTACTAGACTACTCTAGCCTACTAGACTACTCTAGCCTAGCCTAGCCTATTAGTCTACCCTATATTAGCTTAGCCTACTCTACTATATCATACTAGGATACTCTAGCCTAACCTAACCTATCCTAGCCTACCTTAACATATTCTATCCTATCCTATCATAGTCTAGCGTGTCCTAGTCTACTCTACTCTAGCCTAGCGCAGCTTAGCCTAGCCTAACTTACTCTGGCCTAACCTAGCCTACTCTAACCTAGCTTAGGTTAGCCTACTCTAGCCCAATATCATACTTTAGCCTATTCTAACCTAGTCTACTCTAGCCTAGCCTAGCATTTCCTCTCCTACTCTAGCCTAGTCTACCCTAACTTATCTTAGCCTACTATAATATAGCCTACTAGGATACTCTAGCCTAGCCTAGCCTATCCTACCCTACCTTAGCCTACTCTATCCTATTCTCTCCTAGTCTACTATATCTTAGCCTACTCTACTCTAGCCCAGACTAGCGTAGCCTATCCTAGCATAGCTTACTCTAACCTAGAATATCCTACTCTACCCTAGCTTAGATCATCCTACTCTAACCTAGCGTAGCATAGCCTAGCCTACACTACTCTAGCCTAGCCTAGTCTAGACTAATCTAGCTTAGCCTAGTCTGGTCTACAATGTCTTAGCATAGCATAGCCTACTCTAGCCTACTAGCCTACTATACCTTAGCCTACTCTAGCCTACTAAACTAATCTAGTGTATCTTGCCCTAGCATAGCTTACTCTACACTAGCCTAGTCTACCATAGCCTAGTCTAGCCTATCCTATTCTACTCTTCCTCTAGCTCAACCTAGCCTCCTCTATCCTAATCTAGCCTAACTTAGCCTACTCTAGCCTAGCTTATTCTCGTCCAAACTAATCTATCCTATCCTATCTTAGCTTACTCTACTCTAATCGACTAGACTATTATGTCCTAACCTAACCTACTTTAGCATACTATACTACTTTGGCCTGGCTTAGCATAGAATATATTAGCATATCCTATACTATCCTATCCAACTCTATCTTAATTTAGCCTAGCCTAGCATATTCTTGCCTAGTCTAGCCTAGCCTAGCCGAGCATAGTCTAACCTAGCCTAGCCTACTCTAGCCCAACCTAGCATACTCTAGCCTAGCCTAGCCTAATCTAGCTTAGGCTACCCAAACCTATCTTAGCCTACTTTTTCTTAGCCTTACCTAACCTTGCCTAGCCTAGCGTAGCCTAGCCTTGCCTACTCTAGACTACTCTATCCTAGCCTAGTCTCGTCTATCCTATTCTACTATATCATACTCTAGCCTAACTTACTATAGACTAGCCTACACTACTCTCTCCTAGTAGGCTACTCAAGCCTAGCCTAGCCTAGCCTTGCCTACTTTAAGCTACTTTAGCCTAGCATGGCCTAACCTACTTTAGGTTGCTCAATCGTATCCTATCCTATCCCAGCCTAGCCTATATTTATATGTCTATCATATTCTAATCTATCCTACTCTAGGTTAGGCCAACCTCCGCTAACGTACTTTAGCATAACTTTTCCTACTCTGGCCTAACCTAACTTAGCGTGGCCTACTTTAGCCTACTAGGTGACTCTAGCATAGCCTAGCCTACTTTAGCCTACCGTAGCCTAGCCTACTTTATCCTACCATATCCTAGCGTCCTTTATCCTACCGTAGCCTAGCCTACATTCACCTACGCTATCCTATCCTAACCTAGCCTAGCCTCTCCTAGCCTACTCTATCCTATCCTATCCTATCCTACTCTAACCTACTAGCCTACGTTAGCCTAGCCTACTCTAGCCTATCCTATTCTACTCTAACCTACTCTAGCCTAGCCTAGTTTAGCCTACTCTAGCCTTGCCTCTTCTAGCCTAACCTACTCTAGCAAAACCTAGCGTACCCTACTCTATTCTAGCCTACTAGGCTACTATAGCCTACTAGGATAGTCTAGCCTAGCCTAGCCTACTTTAGCCTACCATATCCTAGCTTATCCTAATTTACTTTAGCCTATCCTAACCTAGTTTAGCCTACCTTAAGCTACTCTATCCTATCATATCCTATCCTAGCCTACTCTAACATACTAACCTACTCTAGCCTATCCTAACCTAGCCTACTCTACACTAACCTACTCTAGCCTAGCCTAGTCTAGCATACCCTATTCTACTCTAACTTACTCTAGCCTATCCTAGCCTACTATATCCTACTCTAACCTAGCTTAGCTTAATCTAGCTTATCCTACTCTAGCCTAGCCTATTCTAGTCTAAACTACTCTAGCCTAGCTTAACATAGCCTATCCTTCTCTACTCTAGCCTATTAAGATCCTCTATCCTAGCTTAGCCTACTCTATCTTATTGTATCCTAGTCTAGCCTATCTAAGACTAATCTACTGTAGTCCAGCCTAGCGTAGCCTAGCATACTCTAACCTAGCCTAGTTTATTCTAGCCTAGCTTAACCTAGCCTAGCATACTCTAGCCTATCCTGGACTACTCTACCCTAGCTTAACTTAACTACTCTAGCCCACTAGCATACCAAATACTAGTTTAGTCTAGCCTAGCGTAACCTAGCCTACTTTATCCTACCTTAGCTTAGCCTACTCTACTCTCGCATACTAGGCTACTCTAGCCTATACTATCCTAGCCTATCTTAGCCTAGCCTATCCTAGCCTACTTTAGTCTATTTTATGCTATATCCTAGCCTACTCTACTCTAACCTAGCATATCCTAAGCTTGCTTACTCTAGCCTAGTCTAGCCTACTCTACCCTAGCTTAGCTTATCCTACTCTAGCCCACTATCCTAATCTAATGTAGCCTACTCTACCCTAGCTTATCTTAGCATACTCTACTGTATCCTACTAGGCTACTCTAGCCTAGCCTACTTTAGCCTATTTTATACTATCTTATCCTAGTCTAGCCTATCCTAGCGTATTCTACTCTAGCCTAGTGTAGCCTATCCTAGCCTACTCTACACTAGCTTATCTTAGCCTACTATAGCCTAGCCTAGCCTACTCTAGCCTAGACTAACCTACTCTAGCCTAGCCTAGCCTAGCCTAGCATACTCTATCATATCCTAGCCTAGCCTACTCTATCCTAGCTTACTCGTTTCTAGCCTAGCCTATTCTACTCTATCCTAGCCTAGCCTAGGCTAGTGTAGCCTACTATAACCTATCCTAGCTTAGCCTACTAGCCTACTCTATCCTACTCTAGCCTTACTTAGGT
The DNA here is from genome assembly GCA_034641835.2 of Pinus albicaulis. Classification (NCBI taxonomy): domain Eukaryota; kingdom Viridiplantae; phylum Streptophyta; class Pinopsida; order Pinales; family Pinaceae; genus Pinus; species Pinus albicaulis. The sequence goes on from CM076569.1 coordinate 713,714,072, forward strand.
TAGTCTAGTATAGTCTAACCTACTCTAGCCTAGCCTAGCTTAGCTTACTCTACTCTAGCCTAGCCTACCGTAGGCGACTCTATTATATCCTAGCCTATCGTAACCTACTCTAGCCTATTCTATCCAAAGCTAGCCTAGCCTAGCCTAGCCTACTATAGCCTACTAAATTTATAAGAGCTTATATATATACATATTGTAGTTGAGACAATTAATAAAACATGTATTCAGAATCAATCTTAAAAAACATTTACATATAATTTCATTTTATAATATATATATTTAAATGTAAAAGCATTGTCATTTTATATTATATAATTCAACCATTTTTTCATTATACATTATCCCATTTTTAATTAAACCCTATATATATATAAACCATATATATATATATATATATATACACACATTTAATAGACATTCAAAATCAAATTTTAAAAATTTTTACATTAAAAATTAAAATCTATAATGAAAATTTAAATATAAAAACAATGTCCATTTATATTAGATAAATTCAAACATTTTTTAATTATATTATATTAATAAAACAAATCCACCATATTACATTATCAATAAAATATATTATAAAACTTAATAGCATATTAATTATTTAAATTTTAAAATCATTTTAAAAAATAAATTAAAATAAAAACATTAATAAAAAAATCATTTAAAACTTAAAATATATAGTATTAAAAGTAATTCAAAATAAATTATATATATATATATATATATATATATATATATATATAATTCACCATACAAATTTATATGATATTAATGAGCAATTTAGAAGATGTATAAGTGATATTCGAAATCTTTATGCTATTTAATATAAAACGACATCGTTCGAGAAAGTAGATCTAACTATAAGAGAAGGGCGACACTCAAAAATGGATTTTGAAGCCATTCATTACACCAACTAATTTTTATAACTCACACAAAATTGCATTTAATTTAAACAAGATTTGTTGCATGGCAGCTATTCCCTGCCTTGAGAGAGGGGAGCGGCGCTTAAGCGGTTCTGGGGACAACAGTAAAATTTCAAACTGAAACTACCCTAAGAGAGAGAGGGGAGTGGGGCTTGAGCGGTTCTGGGGACACCAGTAAAATTTCAAACTGAAATAATATACGAAATAAACAGTAGCCAAAATTGCATCTTATTTGGATGTATTGTTCAAACTGGACTCAGATATCGCACGATTTGAATGTAAACGTAATGAGTGAAACGAAACCAATAGTGGCCTCATTACTAGCACCATGTCTGCTGGCACCATGTCATTTTACTGGCACCATGTCATCGAATAGTTGATGGTGCTTAGGAAACTCAATTACAACCTCAATGCTGCTATAAACAAACTCATAAATCTGCGCATTTAATCCCTGGCGTGCTTCAAAATTGTAGTCATCATCAATACTAAAATTGTTATTGTCTCTCTGCATTTTTTGCAAAAAATTTTTGAAGGACATAAACAAAAACTGATATCTTTGCAAATGAAAAATACCATAATATTTAATTCTGCACGAGCAGAATATTTGAGAACCTTGGTGTTTTAAAACAACAATCCTGCAAAATAAAATACAGAAAAGGAAGCAAGGTTTGTGAAATACTTCAATCTTCAATCAAACTACTTGGGTTGTTACGTCTATAATCCAAAGCTCCTCCAAAATATGTCCGCACATGTGCCCATTTTGAACATGCTGAGAAACTGTGAATGGAAAAAAAATGATTTTGCCTTCAGTCTTGACCCATTAGTCGAAATCCTATTTCGAAAGCTGCATCCAGAGCTCAAGGGCTATCTCTGGCGGTGATATAGGTGGTTTTATCTAGCTTGCAAAGAACTTACACAGACCTATGATGTAGAATGAAAGGTTCCAACAATATTAGAAACCGCCCCATCCATTGTGCTCCGCTTTAATGAATTTATAGAAAGAAGAAAAAGAGGAAATAGGAATTAGGTTTTGAGGAAAATAAATAACAATAATCCCTAGCTTCTCAAACTCTAAACCCTGTGCATGAGAGATTCGAGGAGGACCAAAACATTGCATCATGCTGCTGTGGAATTAACAATGTATAAATAATTAAGAATGGATATAATTAACAATTTATAAAGAATTGAGAATGGGTATTTCTGGACGTTTCCCACGATGTGCCTTTGACCCTGGTCACAATGGACAAACGATTTTGGGCACGTCTCAGAAATCAACCAAAAACATTTACTGTAATTTAGAATGAAAAATTATAGTAACAGAGACCACGTGAAAAAAGATTCGACCACATTAGACTACAATCAAACGCTCATATATGTGTTGCTGCTTATCGGAATATGTTAAAACCTGTTATTATGTCACACTGCTGAGATTTACAATGTTACAAGTTATATCTTAAATCAAACCGCTAAAACAAAACCTACATTACAATCCCAATACAATACATCATATGTTAATTCTATTTTCAAATTAAATGAAATATGTTTAGAAGTGGTAACTTAAAAGTTTTACATGTAGCGAAAAGCGAACCATCAGGTGGACCCATCTCTAGAACACTTGTCCACTTGACATAACATGCCCATGCATGTGCTTCCTTGTGTCATTCATATTTATTCTTATTCTAGACCTCTATCCAGGCCTCTTTTGGCTATTAAGAAACCTAATAACAACTCGTTTCGATCTAGCCGTTCCAGCTTTTTTCTATCTAGATTGTATAAATCTTATACCTGACCCATAGTTGGGCTTGAACCATAGTTTCCACGACATTGAAGTCGAAGCCTTCAGCCTCTATCAAATATGGGATTCACTCTTACTCGAAGGGGAAGGATTAGAACATTACTGACGATGATTTTCAGTGAGCTTGTTAATAAGGGAACTAAATAATATCTGATCTAATCGGATGCTGATGATGATGCTACTGTCCAGATATATTGTAAGCCATTATCCAGGTAAAGTTTTTATTTTATTGCCTTCTTAATAGTTGTCTGTGATGATGTTGTTCAGTGGCAGCATACCACAATAGCTACAGTTGCGTCTAGATCTGGTAAAAAACACAATCTAATTTTCGCATAGGTAACCTGGATATCTCAATAAGAGACAGTACTATAGCAAGTGATATTTTCTTTATGAGACATAGTTTATTGTGAACAAGTTATCAATTTTTTCGATACTTGTTTTCATCTTGTTCTTCTGCATATACCATTTGAAATTAAAGATACTTATGAATTCAAAGCTACTTCCAAGGTCAAATTCATGGCCCATATTCCAAAATATCCATATGTTGGGAAAGTTTCCTCTCGTCCCATTATGTTTATGAGCTTGGATTTCGTCCCTACGATGGTGATTTCTTCTCTTGAGATGGCCAAATAGGGGCACTCGTATTCTTTTCCCTTTGTTTCCAAATGGAATGCAGTTGCAAGCATTGAAGCATATTCCACGAAACACCTACAGTGGTGATTTCTTCTCCTCAGATGGCCAAATAGGGGCACTCATATATTTTCGATACTTCTTTTCATCTTGTTCTTCTGCGTATACCATTTGAAATTAAAGATACCTAGGAATTCAAAGCTGCTTCCAGGGTCATCTTCGTGGCCCATATTCGGAAACCTTCATATGTTGGGAAAGTTTCCTCTCATCCCATTATGTTTCTGAGCTTGGGTTCCATCCCTACGCTAGTGATTTGTTCTGGGGCACTTGTATTTTTTCCCTTTGTTTCCAAATGGAATGCAGTTGCAAGAATTGAAGAATATTCCACGAAACCCATACACTGGTGATTTCTTTTCTTGAGATGGCCAAATAGGGCCCTCATATTTTTTCCCTTTGTTTCCAAATGGAATGCACTTGCAAGCATTAAATCATATTCCACAGAATTTGAGACATGCCTTTTGTCTCGAGGCCATTCTAACTCGACTAATGTAAAATTTGCTTCAATTATGTGACCTCTGCTTCTAACTCTGGTTCTCATCGAGATGACATCACGGAAGTTAAAAAATATAATAATTACTAAACAAAAACCAAAAGAAATAATGAGTATAAAAAATGAATAGCTAAAAATAAAAGATTGAAGTAATTGTGAGCTAGGTAGTGAAAATTTATGATTAAAACCATAAGAAAGTCAAGAAAAATAGACCCATTTGTTATATCTGTTACTAATATATTAATAGCTACGGATTTAGATGTTTTGTAATTTGATACTGTTATTATATATATTGGATGTAGGTCATGAAAGTGTAGACAAACAGACAAAGAAATATAAGAAAAATCCATGTAGAAGGGATCTTGGTCTTACCTCAGAGGAAGTCACCGAAAAGCTAGAGAACCAGTGGAGGTGGATATTGTTAGCCACCTTTGAATTTTTTGTCAAGCAAACAGGTGGCTAAATTATTTTTGAGCCTTCAAGAGATAAATTTTCTATTAAAATCTCTCATCCTTGAAGCCTCTGTGTCTCCATTTCCTTTGAAAAGATCTTCACTGCTATTTCCATCCAAAAAAGCCTCACTGCCTGTGGAAAAATCATGCTCAGAAAAGCCATGATTTGCTCTTTGTATCCCTGCAAATTTCCCAATTTTAGCCTCTTTCCCATTTTCAAAGTTTCCTTTTTAACCCCCAAAATCCCTTCATAACTCTTCTAAACCACCCAATTCCGCTTTAAAAACCAAGTGAAATCCCTTCATTGGATTTTGAATCCATTTTTCCCTTTACCGAAAACCTCGGTTCAGCCTTAAAAACTCTGTTTTTCAGCTAAAAAACTCTTTTTTTACATATAACAGGCTAGCCCCCTGCGGCCCAGCCCCTAACCACTTCCCCTCCATGCACCCGAGCGCTAAAACCAAGCGCTAAAGACTTTGGTGCTTATCGGAATCGGAAGTTGAACGAAGCACACATTTCTTGTATAAACTGATTTCTTCGAATGCGATGGTGTATATTCTTTGTTGGCCTTTAAAGCATTACCAACTATTGATATGAAAAGATCTAACGGCCCGCACCCATTTCATCATGCCCAGTTTTTTTCCCTTGTTATCCCTCCGATGCAATATCAGTGGTCGTTTCACGTTCAAATCTGACGGTCAACGCACCATCAGAGCTTTTCATCACGCCAACCGCAACTCTTCTCATCCCCGATTGTGATCTCCCGATGCAATCCTGACCATTGAATCCACAAGAACCAACAGCTAGGATTTTCTTTCACTCCACCCCTGATCTAATCATAGCCATCAATCTGTCGCCGATCCGACGGTCCACATGCAATCGCACCATCGCCCATCAAAGATTTGGCCCCTGCCTCCTCTGGTTCCGATTATATCTTGACCGTTCATCCCTTTTGATCCAATGGTCCTTTTTCATCCTGACATTTCACTAGCCCTTTCGCCTCCTCCACTCCTTATTAGATCCTGATTGTTCATTTGCATCATCCAATGATCTGTAGTGAACCCGATGGCCCACTTCGCCCGCGCATCTTCCCATTTTGTGTTCTGCCTTACATCGTCCGATCTTCCCACTCCAAATGCAACGATCCACATCAATATCACGCAGGTTTTGTGTCCGAAGTTTAGCAGCTCAAATTCACATGATATGGGCAGTTTTCTAAAGCCACGTGTCAGCTGGAGAACTACATCGCATTCGAAAATTAAAACAGCCTTCCTCCCCTTTCACCATGCGAAAACAATAGTTTTGTTCAGAAAAAACACTCCCCCACTTCCTTCCTCCGAAGGTCCATCTACTAATCTCGACCGTTGATCTGTATTGATCAAAGACCCTCATTGCATCTCACACTCCATTCACATTTTGTTCATCACGCGACCCCAGTATTGCATCGGATCATCGCAACCATCGATCTCCTCCTGAGATCTAACGGTCCATATTGAATCGCCCTCTTCCCATGACCGGGTCCCACCATTGAAAACCATTTCATTGCATTTCCATACTTTCCCTGTGTATTGCATTCAAAGGTCTGAACCGTGTGTTTTGCATTAAACATAATTTTCTTCCACCCAGCATCAAACTTTGGTGTCATAACATTGAAATCTTAATGTTTTACATTAAAGCTCATATCATTCTACCTAGCATTAAAACTTTAATGTTTTACATTAAAGTTCATTTCATTTCATCCAACCTACCAAATTCATTCCATTAGATGATCTCCACCGTCAATCATCACCTTCAGATATGATTGGATGGTCCACATGCATATCTCCACCAAACCTTCATCTGACCATTTTCTTATCGTTTCACTGCATATTTCACCATTTTCCTTTGCATCCACCGTTTTCGCCCATGTTGCGTTGCCATTCTCACAGCCTTACGCTGCATCCATCCTCCCCACTGCATGGATTTTCTTGATGGTTTGTTGTGTTTTCGCAGGGTACAGGCGGTGAAAATCGTCATTTCTCACAGTCACTGTTATAGTGACACAAAGTGCAGACAAGGCTATTTTCAGAGCCTGATATTGTAGAGAAACGCTTGGGATGGTTTTTAGAACGAAATATTTCCATTAAAGAATAGTGTTTAACTCTGTTAAACATCTCCAGCATCATCAAAGCTCAAATTTCACAGACAGAGATAGTCATGAAGTGGAAAAGAGGATCAGTACATGATTAAAGTGTTTTAATGCCCAGTATTGAAGATTTTAAGCCTTAATCCAGTGTTTGAAAGGCGACTGTACTATATTGAAGACCCCATGATCAATACAGAAGGCATAATGAGGCGGAACGCACAGAAATAAATATTGTCAATGTTTCACATCAGCAGAAGTTTCCCTCCTGAGAAAGAACACAATACCCATACTGTCTTTATTCTACATCATGTCCCTGAGAAGATTTCCGCCCTGACAAAATTCCTAATGCTACCAGAGCATTTGTTACATAGTATGACAGACCTGAAGTCATTTATCTACCTTTGTTTATTCACTAGAGTACTGCACAGTATTGCAGTTGAAAGTACATCAAATAACATACCTAGAGTGAATGTCAGCATGTCGAAGATCACTCTTTCATCCAAAGAGTACCAAAAATCAATGCATAGATATTAAGACAGAATGGGCCTCGATCCCTCTTCTTCTACTCTATTTTAATGTTACATTTAGTGTTTCATCTACCTCGTATGCCTCTCTTTCATCTATAAAACTCATGAAGAAACTCATTGTAAAGGTTGTTGATCAGATATCTGTGAACTGTAAGTTGTTTCTCTTGGAGACGTTGTTCTCTATGTAAAGTTGTAAGCTAGGCCGAGGGAGATGTTTCCAGACTGAATATCAAGTTGTTGGTAATGTTGTACACGACTGGTGTTGCTCTTTAATATGACAAGCATATTTCTTTGGATCCTGATTTAAAGCAACAGTGACGTTTTCTACTTTTGTCTCTATTTTCCTACTGTAATTCATTACATTTCATTTCTCTGGTAAGCATCAGAAATCTGGCTTAGGATGTACCCTTGCATGGCACCCCATGCTTCTGCTCTCCTTACCTTTGATTTTTTCTGCTATATGTGTTATCTAAGCATTGATTGAAGTTAATTTAACCAGTGTAGTAGCTAATATTTACTGCTAGCTGAAGTATGATTTAATGAATCTGTTCTTAGATGTTCTTGTTGGGTTTTAATTGAAAGAATTGGGATATTGGGAGTTTAGAACACTGATTTTGTCTCACTAGGGTCCTTTGCAATCTATTGAGCCTTTCTAATTTCCCCTAAGTTGGATACTGAAGCATTGAAAGTTCAAAGCCTTTCTATGATCTCAGGCCTTCACCTTTGTGTTTAAATCTTTAATGTTTCCTTTGTCTGAAGAGTTAACCATTTAGTATTTGGGTCATAGGTGTTTAATGGAATGTTGTGTCCATAGATTTGATTCCTAATTGGTCACCTTGGAGGTTTTGTTGTCATTCACCATCCTTTTTTATCATTTCATACCACACTATCATCTTTAAGATCCTATGCTTTAGATGACTAGCCCGATTGAAAGCCTTGAATACTGAATAGCAAGTAAACCATTTCCTGACTCCATTTCCCAATGGTCTCGAGCATTCTCTGAATCATTTTTCCTTTGCCTAAGATCCTCTTTTCTCATCCTTGTCTTATATTGAACCCTTCCTTCCTGATTCCTAGAAACCAAACAAAACAAAAAAGCAAACAAACCTTGTGCATATAACTAGCCTAATATCTTAACATTTGAACTTCAAAGACATATACCTTTACCTTTATAGAGAGATCCCTCTCTGGACCTGGGAGGGCTAGATCCTAAGGTCTAAAATTGGTTTTGATGTTGTCTCATCTTTTGGTATTGCCAAACTTGCCAAAACATGGAAACTCCAACATAGTGGCGACTCCGCTGGGGAAATTTGAGTAAAAGACACCTTTAAATAGTTCAAATACTCAAAGAAGACCATACTAGTCTTATTTTGGTGGTTAATCACTCTGGTGGATAGTTAAACCTTCCCGAAACACTCTAAACCTTCCACCTAGCGACTTCATAGTTCCTTAATGATTAAAGACGCCATTGGTGATCAGTAGGCCTACTGATTATCTTGGTTTTCATAAGAATCCAATGGGATCCCAGAGTTGCATTACAACATCAGCCATATTATAAGTAACAAGTAGGATTAAGCTTCTTTGTTTGAAGACAACATTCTGGCTTCAAGAACCATTCATACAAGAGTTTATCCTAACCCAAACCCACCTGACATAGTTGAAAACCCTGAGAGTATTCTCAGGAAATATCCTACACCTAGAAAGCCAACTATTTCTAGACACATCCATATAGCTAAATCTACACTAGAAAACTTTACATCTCTATCAGACAATCATTTCGACTTAGACCTACAAAGCAGTTTACCAAGAACTAGGTCATTCAGTGTTCTAGACCAGTCAGACCTTGAGCTTCCTAGTTCACCATCTCATAGTGGTCAACACATTAGGGATAGAGAGACCCCTCCATCTATACCTCCCGATATTCACTTCATTCAAAACTTGGGGCTCCATCATCCTAAATCAGCTCAACCAACTGCTGCTGGTCCTAGTATTCCTGTCATTCACATACCTGCTGCCCAGGCCAATATTTTACCACCTCAAAAAATCATCATGGAAGCTTGGTATGCATCTTTGGTGTTACCACAGCCTCTAGTGCCTCTACCCAATGATTCTCAATCAAAAATCCCACATTTCACTGCAAAAGAATCCACCACTGCTCAACACCTTGTAGATAGGATGGAAGATTCTTTTGACTATGTGGAGATAGATGTTGAGACAGTCAAGATGAGAATCTTTTCCCAGAGCTTAGGAGGTGATGTGAAGAAGTGGTTTAAAGGCCTACCTCCTAATATTATCCCTGATCTTCCCTCTTTATATCAATCTTTCATAAACAAATGGGAAGTCAAGACTAATCCTCTCCAAATCCTAGCAGAATACAAGAATCTTAAAAGAAATGCAGGAGAGAGTGTCCATGACTATTCTACAAGGTTTAACAGTGTTTACAACACTCTTCCTCCACACATGAAACCTCCCCAAGGTATGGCTCTAGTGAAATATCTTGAAGGCTTTGATGCTGATATGGCCTACCAGCTTAGGGAGAGAGATTACAACACATTGGAAGATATGAAAAAAGGAGCAGTGAGTGTAGAGGCTAACCTGATTGAGAAGAAAGCCAGAATGAGGGCTGAGAAAAGGGTAACATATAGGGATGACACGTCAGATTCCACATCTGATCCCAAGTATGATAGCCTAGCCAAAACCATGGAGAGACTAGGGAAAATGGTGGAAAATTTGACTGTCCAAGTTAGTAACCAGAACAGAAAGCAAAATCATAACCAGAACCAGAACTTTAGAAGAAGCAACCCTCCAAACAGACAGAGAGAATCTGACCAACAAATCATACCCCCATTTCAAGAGAACTTCCTCGATGAAGATGAGGGGATAATAGAAGAGTTCGAGGGAACCATAATAAACATGTTGGAAATAGACAACTCAATCCATAATTGTTCCATAGAAGATAATCAGACCTCACACTCATATTGGGATGAGGAAATGTTATAATCTGAGGATTACAGGCTTGGATTTGAAAATTCCATCATGTAGGTCAGAGAATAGTATGAACTTAGAAGAAAAAATAGCTTAGAAAATTCCAAACCAAAAGCTTATGACATTACCATTAAGAAAAGGCCTGAGAAAACTTTTAAGTTGACTACTGAAAGTAACAAATCAGCAACCAAGATCTATATGAAGAACAAAGAAAAATACAACCAAAATACTGATAAACAAAGTCAACAAAACATCAGCACTAGCGTTGCAACTAGTGTTCCTGATAAAACAATTGCAAACACTGTAGATAGTGACAATCAGCACACTGATTCTGCCACTAAAGTAGTGGCTAACAAAATAGAGTTGAGTCTTACAAAGAGTAAATCTCCCTTCAATTTGGAGAGTGAGATTGCTAAAATGAAAATCCCTATCCCACTCTTTGAGCTGGCCATTCAGGATGTATATAAAGGCCAGATTTTGAAAGCTTTAAATCGAAGTGAAAATAGTGACACTGTCAATCTGAGTGATGATCAACCAGCCCTATTGTTTGGTCCAAAGATAGAAGGGAATTTTCAGGAAGGGGTAGTACCTCCTTTTTATATCAGCCTCAATATCCATGACAAGATCCTCCACAATGCAATGCATGACTCTGGGGCTTCACAAAACCTAATTCCTAAGGTAGTTATGGAGAGGTTAGGCCTAGAGATAACTTGTCCTTACAAATATTTATATTCATTTGACTCTAGCAAAGTAAAATGCCTTGACCTAATCAAAAATCTGTGTGTGAACTTAACCCAGATTCCAGCCAAATGTATGGTTATGGATGTTGTAGTGGCAGATGTGTCACCTAAGTATGGCATGTTACTATCAAGGTCATGGGGAGCCAAGCTGCAAGGTACAATGTAGATGGATGGTTCATATGCCACAATCCCTATCTTTAGCCAGCTTAGGAGACTATATAGAGAGGCGCAAATGAATTTTATGGTTAGCAGCCCTGAAAAGCCTGAAAACTCACCTCTGTACTCTGTACATACAGATATGGACTCCTTTATCCTTTGCAACGATGAACCCATAGATGAGCCAGAGCTAGAAAACATAGATACAAACAATGGAGTGGAGCCCATATATTTGAAGATAATGGCCACTCTAGACTTAGAAGAAAGTGAGGAAGAAACCTTGGGACAGTGCACTGAAATAGAAACTCAAAGTTAACAAAACCAATATCACAAGCAAATAATTAGTCCTCTCTCTGAACCCCATACACATCACGAAGAGAAAAACTCTCTGCAGCCTAGTGCAGATCCCACAATACGACCGACTAGTGAAACCAACATTATGGAGGAAAATGATGACAAAACTGAAAACAATCCCTTATGGAGAATGAATTTTGATGGGTCTTGCACTAGAAAGACTGCTGGAGCCGGAGTGTGGTTATATAACACAGAAAGTGACTATGCTGAGAGTCATGCCTTTAATCTGAACTTCAAATGTACAAACAATATTGTAGAGTATGAGGCTCTCATCATAGGCTTGAATTTATTGAAAAAACTAGGAGCCCGTAGGATAGTTGTACATGGAGACTCTGAGTTGATCATAAAACAAGTGAAAGGAGAGTATACAATGAAACACCCTAGATTGAGAGCATACATGAATGATGCTATGGACCTATTTAAAACCTTTGTAGAGTATGAATTGGTGTTTGTTCCCAGGAGTCAGAACATAGTCGCAAATGGATTAGCCTGCATAGCTAGTTCATATCATAAGTCTCCTAGTGAAAAACTAATAATCATTCAGACAAAATATTGACCTGCAGTGCCTGATAACGAGAAATATTGGCAGGTCTTTGAGGGCGACAAGTAGATAGAGGATTTCCTTCTTGGCAGGAATGAGTTTGAATTCTCTGATTCAGACTCTAAATCTGAGGAAAGTTGCCTGAGTGAAGAGCCCCCAGACAAAGAAAAATCACCCCATAGCGTAGAAATAAAAATTTTAACTGAACAACTCTGAAATCAGACTGAAGAATATAATAACGCAGGAAAAGAGGAAATAGAGGTGCTTCAGTCAAAGGATAAGAATATACCCAGAGGACTGGCACCTTTAGAGGACCCTTTTGATTTCGAGGACATAGCGAAGAAACCCACTATAGAAGACTCAGACTCAAATGCCAAGGAATGCAACATAGGTACTGAGGATAAGCCTAAGATGATAAAATTGGCTAATTCCTTGCCCGCAGACATGAAAAATAAGCACATTGACTTATTTAAAGAATTCATTGATGTGTTTTCTTGGAGCTACGAGGACTTCAAGGTCTACGATACAAACATTATACAGCACAAAATCATTTTAAAGGAAAACCAAAAACCCTTCAGATAGAAACTTCACAGAATTAACCCAAAACAACTACCTCTATTTGAAAAGGAAATCAAGAAGATGTACGAGGTAGGAATAATAGTGCCTATGAGGTTTTCTGATTGGGTCTCCAACCTTGTAGCTATGAGAAAGAAAACAGGTGAGATCATACTATGCATCGATTTCAGGAACCTTAACAGAGCCTCACTTAATGACAATTACCCCTTACCAAAGATGGAACACATCCTACAGAGGGTAGTAGGCTCAAAAATAATTTCCCTATTAGACGGTTTTTTAGGCTATAACCAGGTTTTAGTACTCCCAGAATACCAACTCAAGACAGCTTTCACCACTCCGTGGGGCACTTTTATGTACGTAAAAATGCCTTTTGGACTAATGAACGCTGGTGTGACCTTCCAACGAGCGATGGAAGGGCACTTCATTTTCATCTATCTAGATGACATAACAATCTATTTCAATACTGATGAGGAGCACCTAAAACATCTGAGAAGAGTTTTTGAAAAATGTAGAAGGTTTGGTCTGTCTTTAAATCCCAAGAAGATTACATTCGGGCTTCAATAAGGTAATATTATTGGTCATATTATATCAAAGAAGGGAATAGACCTGCAAAGAGTTGAGGGAATACTACAGATTACACACCCGAAAAACATAAAAGAGTTACAGTACTTTATTGGGAAAATTAACTTCTTAAGGAGGTTTATTCCCAACTTAGCAAAACACCTCAGGAATATGAGTAACATGTTGAAAAAAAGTGTAGGGGTTAAATGGACTATAGAGGCTAAAAAATATTTTGAATCAGTTAAAATTGCACTCACCCAAGCACCTGTCCTAATAAACCCAGATTTCTCAAAATATTTCCTGATATTTTCCTTTGCCTCCGAGCATACAGTGGCTGCAGTTTTACTGCAGAAAAATCTAGAGGGAATGGAACAGCCTATTTCTTTCTTCAGCAAAGCTCTGAGGGATGCACCCTTAAAAGATAACATAATGGAAAAATAGGCCTATGCCTTAGTAAAGGCCTTGGAAGACTTTAGGGTGTATCTACTACATTCCCACATCATTGCCTACATGCCAAACATAGTGGTTAGAGACATTTTGTCCCAAGATCCCGATGGAAAGAGGGGAAAATGGATTTTTGTAATATTAGAGTACGACCTAGAAATAAAACCCACAAAACATATCAAGGGTCAGGGCCTAGCTCAACTAATGGCTGAATCAAACTTTCAGGCCCTTGATATAAACATGGTAGATGCCTTGGATGAACAAGAAGGATTGCCTGATCCTACTGTTGAAAAACAATTTCAAAACTCTCCTTGGTATTCGGATATCCTGTATGTGCTCACAAACCTCAATGCCCCTCCTGATTTATCAAAGACTAAGGCCAAATTCCTAAACTTAAAAGCCAGAAACTATTTCATACCGAATGAATGGTTATACTAGAAAAATGCAAATGGTCTATTGCTTAAATGTTTGCCTGAAACTGAAGTAGAGAGGATTAAACAGGAGTTCCATGTAGGAGAGTGTGGAGGCCATTTAAAATGGAAATCCAGTGCTAACAAAATACTCAGAGCTGGCTATTATTGGTCCACATTTTTCAACGACATCGACAAAATGATAATTGCCTACCATAAGTGCTAGATTTTTGAAGGCAAAATAAATCTCCTCCTTTTACCATTACAACCCATTACTGTTGAGGCTCCCTTTCAATAATGGGGCCTAGATTTCATAGGAGAAATACTCCTTGCTTCTTCTGCACAACACAAGTGGATTACAACCACAGACTATTTCAGAAAGTGGATAGAGGCCATACCTTGTAGGAATGCCACAGATTTTGTTATCCTTAAGTTCCTAGAAGACCACATCCTCTCTAGATTTGGTTTCCCAAGAAAGATAATCACTGATAGTGATGTTGCTTTGGATCCAAGAAAATGATTGATTTTTGTCACAGGTATCAAATAGCACTCGGCCATTCAACTGCTTATTACCCACAAGGTAATGGGTTAGCCGAATCATCAAACAAGAGCTTGGTGACCATCATCAAAAACCTGCTTGAAGAGAACAAGATGTCATGGCATAAAAATTTAGTGCATGCTTTGTGGGCTAGCAGGCTAACAACAAATAAATCCATTGGCATGTAACCATATCAGCTTGTGTATGGAACAGAGGCAGTGTTTCCTACCAGCCTTGGGGTAACAGTGATTAAACTTGTCCAAGAGATTCAGACAGAAGAGGACAGTATGGTAAGGAGGATAAATCAGACAATTCATCTCCAACAAACAAGAGAAGAGGTCTATAACAGAGCTCTGAAAGTGTAGGAAAATATAAAGAAGTTGTTTAACAAGAGGAAAAAATCTTGTGACTTCAAAATTGGAGATAAAGTGCTGAAGTGGGACTCTAGGAGAGAAGAGAATGGAAAGCATGGAAAATTTGACAGTTTGTGGGAAGGTCCTTACATCATACAGGCCACTGTTGGTCCAAATGCATTTATTCTACAAGAGCTTGATGGTATAGATCTGTTTGGGGGTCCTATCAATGGCAGGATGCTCGAGAATTAGTACTGCTAATTTCCAATTTACAGTTTTCATTTCCATTGTACATACCATTGCTGTGTTTTATTTTCAGAGGAAAAGATAAAATGTTTCAAAAAACAGAGAAAGATTGGCTCTAACATGATCAAAACCTGAGCCAAAGGAAATAAAAGAAGCTGGTTCTAATACGCTCAAAATCTGAACCAGAAAAGAAGGAAGAAGAATTAGCTCTAACAAGCCTGAAACCAAAGCTGAAGTAAGTGACTCTAAAAAGCTCAAAACTTGAGTCACAAAGGAAAGAAGGAATGCTTCCAAGTTTCAAGATTTCAAGCCTTCGAGATTTTGTTTTCAATTTTCTGCAATTTCAGTTCATGTGCAGCTGTCTTTATGCCATGGATCCATAGCAAACCAGACTGTCTAATCCTGGTTTGACTGTTTTTAAATTTCCGTTGTATAATGTAGAGAAGCAATCTGCTAGATAGTTTAATCATAGCAGATATTAGATTAGGTAGAGAAACTATGAGGCCAACAGTTTAATCTGGTCTCATGGAGTAATAATGGTATAAATGGAATAGGTTTATTTTTCTGTTTGTAAAAAATTGATGATGTAAAGGGTCTGCTAATTCAAATACACCTTGAAGAAAAAATGTTAGGATTGTAGGATGGGTAGGTAGATTGTTTGGGAAATATTTTCTACTGTTTAATATCCATCATGTTTGTAACAACTGAATCAAGAAGAAATATGGTTCAAGGTTTGAGGCATCTAGCCTACTCCAAAGATCATTTTCTGGATTCTTGACACCTTCGAGAAGATGTCATCCCCATGTGTAGCCACTGTTAGCCACCTATGAATTTTTTATCCAGAAAACAGGTGGCTAAATTTTTTTTGAGCCTTCAAGAGATATATTTCCTATGAAAATCTCTCATCCTTGAAGCCTTTGTGTGTCCATTTCCTTTGAAAATATATTCACTGTTGTTTCCATCCAAAAAAGCCTCACTTCCTGTGGAAAAATCATGCTCAGAAAAGCCTTGATTTTCCCTTTGTATCCTTACAAATTTCCCCATTTTAGCATTTTTCCCATTTTGAAAGTTTCCTCTTTAACCCCCAAAATCCCTTCCTAAGTCTTCTAAACCACCCAATTCCCCTATAAAAACCAAGTGAAATCCCTTCATTGGATTTTAAATCCATTTTTCCCTCTACCAAAAACCTCGATTCAGCCTTAAAAACTCTGTTTTTAAGCTTAAAAACTTTGTTTTTAAGCTAAAAAACCTTTTTTTTTACATGTAACAGGCTAGCCCCCTTCGGCCCAGCCCCTAACCACTTCCCCTCCATGCACCCGAGCGCTAAAACCAAGTGCTAAAGCATTTGGTGCTTATCCGAATCAGAAGTTAAATGAAGCGCGCATTTCTTGTATAAATTGATTTCTTCCGATGCGATGGTGTATATGCTCTGTTGGCCTTTAAAGCATTACTAGTCGTTGATCTAAAAAGATATAACGGCCCACACCCATTTCATCGCGCCCAATTGCTTTCCCTTGTTATCCATCCGATGCAATACCAGTCGTCGATTCACGTTCAAATCTAATAGTCATCGCACCATCGGAGCTTTTCATCGCGCCAACCGTAACTCTTCTCATCCTCGATTGCGATCTCCCAATGAAATCCTAGCCATTGAATCAAAAAGAACCAATGGCCAGGATTTTCTTTCACTCCGCGCCTGTGTTCCCTGATTGGCGACCCCAAATCCAATCACAGCCATCGATCTATCGCTGATCCTATGGTTCAGATGCAATCGCACCATCGCCCATCGAAGATTTGGTCCTTGCCTCCTCCAGTTCTGATTAGATCCTGACCATTCATCCCTTTCGATCCAATGGTCCTTATTCATCCCGCCATTTCACTGGCCTTTTTGGCTCCTCCACTCCTGATTAGATCTTGACCGTTCATCTGCATAATCCAATAGTCCATAGTCAACCCGATGGCCCACTTCGCCCGTGCATCTTCCCATTTCACATTCTACCTTACACCATCCGATCTTCCCACTCCAGATTTAATGACCCACATCAATATCGCGCAGGTTTTGTGTCCAAAGTTTAATAGCTCAAATTCACGCAATATGGGTGGTTTTCTAGAGCCACGTGTCAGCCAGAGAACTAAATTTCATTCCAAAAGTGAAAGCAACCTTCCTCCCTTTTCACCACATGAAAATAGTGGTTTTGTTCAGAAAAACCACTCCCCCACTTCCCGCCTCCGAAGGTCCATCTACTAATCTTGACCATTGATCTATATTGATCAACGACCCTTGTTGCATCTCACACTTCATTCACATTTTGTTCATCGTGCGACCCGAGCATTGCATCGGATCATCGCAACCGTCGATCTCCTCCTGAGATCTGATGGTCCATATTGAATCGCCCTCTGCCCATGACTGGGTCCCACCATTCAAAACCATTTCGTTGCATTTTCATACTTTCCCTGTGTATTGTATTCAAAGGTCTGAACCGTGTGTTTTGCATTAGACATAATTTTCTTCCATCCAGCATCAAACTTTGGTGTCATAACATTGAAATCTTAATGTTTTACATTAAATCTCATATCATTCCGCCTAGAATTAAAACTTTAATGTTTTACATTAAAGTTCATTTCATTTCATCCAACCTACCAAAGTGATTCGATTAGATGATCTCCACCGTCGATCATCACCTCCAAATATGATCAGACAGTCCACATGCATATCTTCACCAAACCTTCATCTAACCATTTTCTCACCGTTTCACTGCATTTTTTACCATTTTCCTTTTCATCCACCGTTTTCGTCCATGTTGCGCTGCCATTCTCACAGCATTCCATTGCATCCATCCTCCCCACTGCATGGATTTTCTTAACAGTTTATTGTGTTTTTATAGGGTACAAGAGGTGAAAACCATGATTGCTCACAGTCACTGTTATAGTGACACAGAGCGCAGAGAGGGCTATTTTCAGAGCCTGATATTGCAGAGAAACGCCTGGGATGGTGTTTAGAATGAAATATTTCCATTGAAGAATAGTGTTTAACTCTGTTAAACATCTCCAGTGTCATTAAAGCTCAAATTTCACAGACAGAGATAGTCATTTAGTGGCAAAGAGGATCAGTACAAGATTAAAGAGTTTTAATGCCCAATATTGAAGATTTTAAGCCTTAATCCAGTGTTTGAAAGGCGACTGTACTATATTGAAGAC
The DNA here is from genome assembly GCA_034641835.2 of Pinus albicaulis. NCBI lineage: Eukaryota > Viridiplantae > Streptophyta > Pinopsida > Pinales > Pinaceae > Pinus > Pinus albicaulis. Next base: position 713,732,182 of record CM076569.1, read on the forward strand.
GCCATGATCAATACAGAAGGCCTAATGAGGCCTAACTCACATAAAGCAATATTGTGAGTGTTTCACATCAACAAAATTTTCCCTCTTGAGAAAGGACATAGTACCCATACTGTCTTTATTCTACATCGTGTCCCTGAGAAGATTTCCGCCCTCACAAAAGTCCTAATGCTACCAAAGCATTTTTTACATAGTATGGAAGACCTGAATTCATTTATCTACCTTTCTTTATTCGCCAGAGTACTGCAGAGTACTGTAGCCGAAAGTACATCAAAGAACATACCTGGAGTGAATGTCAACCTGTCGAAGACCACTCTTTCATCCAAATAGTACCAAAAATCAATGCATAGATATTAAGATAGAATGGGCGTCGAGCCCTCTTATTCTAATTTGTTTTAATGTTACATTTAGTGTTTCATCTACCTCCTCTGCCTCTCTTTCAGCTATAAAACTCATGAAGAAACTCATTGTAAAGGTTGTTGATCGGATATCTGTGAACTGTAAGATGTTTCCCTTGAGACGTAGTTCTCTGTGTAAATTTGTAAGCTAGGCTGAGGGAGATGTTTTCAGACTGAATATCAAGTTGTTTACAATGTTGTACATGATTGGTGTTGCTCTTTAATATGACAAGCACATTTCTTTAGATTCTGATTTAAAGCAATGGTGACGTTTTCTGCCTTTGTCTCTGTTTTCCTACTGTAATTCATTACATTTCATTTCTCTGCTAAGCATCAGAAATATGGCTTAGGATATACCCTTGCATTGTACCCTATTCTTCTGCTCTCCTTACCTTTGATGTTTTCTGCTATATGTGTTATCTGAGCACTGATTCAAGTTAATTTAACCAGTGTAGTAGCTAATACTTACTGCTAGCTGATGTATGAATTAATGAATATGTTCTTAGATGTTCTTGTTGGGTTTTAATTGAAAGAATTGGGATAATGGGAGTTTAGAACGTTGATTCTGTCTCACTAGGGTCCTTTTCAATCTATTGAGCCTTTCTAAGTTCCCTTAAGTTGGATACCAAAGAATTGAAATTTCAAAGCCTTTCTATGATCTCAGGCCTTCACCTTTGTGTTTAAATATTTAATGTTTCCTTTGTCTGAAGAGTTAACCATTTAGTAGTTGGGTCATAGGTGTTTAATGGCATGTCCTGTCCCTAGATCCGATTCCTAACTGATCACCTTGGAGGTTTCCTTGTCATTCACTATCCTTTCTTATCATTTCATACCACACTATCATCTTTAAGATCCTACGCTTTAGATGACTATCCCAATTGAAAGCCTTGAATACTGAATAGCAAGTAAACCCTTTCCTGACTCCATTTCCGAATGGTATCGAGCGTTCTCTGAATCATTTCTCCTTTGCCTAAAATCCTCTTTACTCGTCCTTGTCTTATATTGAACCCTTCCTTCCTTATTCCTAGCAACCAAACAAAAAAAAAATAAACAAACCTTGTGCCTATAACTAGCCTAATATCTTAACATTTGAACTTCAAAGACATATACCTTTTCCTTTATAGAGACATCTTTCTCTGGACCTGGGAGGGCTAGATCCTAAGGTCTAAAAGTGGTTTTGATGTTGTCTCATCTTTTGGTATTGCCAAACTTGCCAAACACATGGGAACTCCAACAGATACCAAAATTAGCAATGCATTGACCGCCATCGAAAAATACATGGATCAACATAGTGCAAGGTGCCTGTGGTGAAGCGATGAAGCCGGACAACCTTCTCAAAATAGCCTTCTCAAGGTGCCGAGATGCTGGTGGTGAAGAAGAATAACCTTCAACGGAAGATGAAGAGAACAACATTCTGAAGATGCGGGTGGTGAAGCATAACAGCGCAGATAAATTTTTGTAGGCATTGAGATGCAGACACAAGGTAAGCTAATGGAAAAGCTAATGTTTCCAGTTTTATGCCAGACCAAAACTAAGCTGAGATGCCGAGATGCAGACACTAGGTAGCCAATATTTCAGCCACGTTGTTTGCATGACAATGTATGTGGCAGCTCAGAAACGACAGAAAAATAATGAAACGAACATCGGCTCATTCAGAAGATTTAATATGGGTTTACGTATTTTGTAGTATTGAAAAACATTTAATGTCAATAGATTAATGGTAACATTAATTCACCGTGAACATTTTGAAATTTATTTGATTGACACTATGCTTTTTTAACCTAAGATTTCAACTACTATGCCGCTCTTAGCCTCGGGAAGAGGCCAAATAAGACCTCAAAAATGCTGATTGGTTGACACAACGGTTGAATTAAGCTTATTGGTTGAGGAAAAGAATATATATGGCAAACATATCTTTAAATATATTTTTTCACCTTTGGGTTCTATGTAGTACTAATGCACATCCTAAAATCGATTACTATATTCCTTGTCATGCCGCAGGCGGCAAGGACTAATAAAAGTAAAGTATAGAGGAATTACATTGTATGCCACACTGATTAATTTGAACGCATTGGAAGCTTTAAAATAAACTAGAATACAATGATTTAATAAGTGTGACATGGATGGAATAACTTGAATAGAATGGAAGATAGATTGAATGAGTAGGGATGAAAGATTCATGATCAACAGAAAAACATGAGATAAGGGTTATTTATGGAGATGAGGGCTTCTCGTTTACTCTTTAGGAAGGCTAAGAGGAAGGTTACCATTTTTTTTTTGTATTTTAGTTTGTTCACAGTCGAAATTCCAAGGGTGGAATACTGAAAACATGGAAAGAAGGAAGCTATTTTAGTTTTGAGAATGTGCTCTAATAATTAGGTGAGGAAATTTGGTTCTTACACATCATGTGGTCTGATCCTATACTACTATATACCTGAAATCTACTCCCACAAGGTTTCCTACTCTAGCTTACTGGCCTACGCTAGCCTAACCTAGGCTACTATATTCAACCCTTCTCTACCCTTGCCCAATCTAGCCTATTCTACTCTAACTTATTATAGTCTATCCTAACCTACTCTATCCTATTATGGCATAGCTTAGCCTTCTATAGCCTAGCCTATTCTAGTCTCACCTACTCTAGCCTAGCCTATCTTAACTTACTCTATCCTAGCCTTGCTTAGCCTAGCTTAGCTTACTCTAGCCTAGAATATTCTATTATAACCTTCTCTAACCTGGCCTATCTTAGCCTACTCTACTCCTGCCTAGCCTCGCCTACTTTAGCTTGCCCTAGCATAGCTTAACCTACTCTACTCTAGCTTACTAGCCTACTCTAGCCTAGCCTAACCTACTTTAGCATACCCTACCCTAGCCTACCTTAACCTACTATATCATTTCCTATCCTAGCCTAATCTATCCTAGCCTGGCCTAGTCAACTGTACTCTAGCATACTCTAGCCTAGCCTAATATAGCCTATCATTTCTAATCTAACCTACTCTAGCTTAGCCTATCCTACTCTCTCCTAGCTTAGCCTACTCTAGCTTAGCATACTCTTTCCTAGCCTATTCTAGTCTAACCTACTCTTTCCTAGCCTATTCTCGTCTAACCTACTCTAGCCTAGCCTATATTAGCCTACTCTACTCTAGCCTACTAGGCTACTCTAGCTTGTCATAGCCTAGCCTAGCCTACGTTAAGATACTCTATCATATCCTATCCTATTCTAGCCTATCCTATCCTACTCTACTCTATCCTTACCTTGCCTAACCTAGCTTACCCTCTCTTAGCTTATTTTACCCTAACCTAACCTCTTCTAACCTTGCTTAACTTAACCTACTCTACTTTAGCCTACTAGGCTACTCTAGCCTAGCCTAGCCTGGCTTATCCTACCTTAGCCTACTCTATCCTATCCCATCCTAGTCTAGCCTTTCCTAGCCTACTCTACTCTAGACTATCAGAGCCTAGGTTATTCTATCCTAGCCTAGCCTACTCTAACCTAACTTAGCTTAGCCTACTCTATCCCACTAGCTTACTCTAACCTTGGCTAGCCTAATCTACCTTAACATAGCCTAGCATACTCTAGCCCACTAGGCTACTATAGCCTAGCCTAGCATAGCCTAGTCTAGCTTAGCCTATTGTATTCTATCCTACTAAGCTACTTTAGACTATCCTACTCCTTCCTAGCCTACCTTAGCCTATTTTATCATATCCTATCATTTCCTACCTATTCTACCCTATCCTAGCCTATTGTACTCTAGTCTACTCTACTCTAGCCTAGCCTAGCCTACTCTAGTTTAGTTTACTCTAGCCTAGCCTAGCCTATTTTAGCCTAATATTTCCTAGCCTTAGCTAGTCTACTCTATCCTAGCCTAGTATAGTCTACTCTATCTCAGCCTACTCTAGCCTAGGCTACTCTAGCATATCCTAGTCTAGCATAGCCTAGTCTAGCCTAGTCTAGTCTAGCCTAACATAGGCTACTCTAGCCTACTAGCCTACTATACAGTACCGTACTAACCTAATTTAGTGTAGCATAGTGTAGTCTACTCTACTCTAACCTACTCTAACCTACCCTAGCCTATTCTATTCTACTCTTACTCTAGTCGAACCTAACCTACTCTATCCTACTCTATCCTTGTCTATTATAGTCTAACCTCTAATAGCCTAGCCTGGGTTAGCTTATTGTACTCTAGCCTAGTAGACTACTATAGGCTAGCATAACCTACTTTAGGTTATTCTACTCTTACTCTAGCCTAACCTAACCTACTATTGCCTAGCCTAACTTAGCCTAATCTATCCTATCTTATCCTCGTCTACCCTATCCCGGCCTACTCTACTCTAGTCTAACCTAGCCTTCCCTTTCCTAGCCTAGCCTACTCTAGTTTAGTCTACTCTAGCCTATCCTACCCTAGCCTAGCCTACTCTATCCTACCCTAACCTACTTTGTCATAATTTATCCTAGTGTACTATGTCCTAGCCTAGCCTAGTCTAATTTTATGTATCCTAGCATATACTAGCCTAGCCTAGCCTAGCCTAGTATAGCCTAACTTAACCTACTCTACTCCACCCTACTAACATACTCTAGCTTAACCTAGCTTAGCCTAACCTAGCCCACTCTACTCTAGCCTACTCTAGCCTATCCTACTCTAGCCTAGCCTATTGTAGCCTATCATATTCTACTCTTACTCTAGCCTAACCTAGCCTACTTTATCCTACTCTAGCATAACTTAACCTACTCTAGCCTAGCCTATTATAGTCTAACCTATTCTGGCCTAGCCTAGTTTAGGTTACTCTGCGCTAGTCTAGTAGATTACTGTGGGCTAGCCTAACCTACTTTAGCCTATTATAGTCTAACCTAATATAGCCTAGTCTAGCTTAGCCTACTCTACTCTATCCTACTAGGATACTCTAGCCATGCCTAGCCTAGCCTATCATACCTTAGCCTACTCTATCCTAACCTATCCTTGTCTAGACTATCCTAGCCTACTCTACTCTAGCATCGCCTATCTTATCCTTGCCTAGCCTAGCTTACTCTACCCTAGCCTAGCTTACTCTACTCTAGCTTAACTTAGCCGACTCTACTCTAGCCTACTAGCCGATCGTAGCCTCTTCTAGCCTAGCCTAACCTACCTTGGCCTAGTCTATCCTATCCTATTCTACTAAACTCTACTCTAATCTAGCCTAGCCTACTCTTCCCTAGGTTAGCTTAGCCTACTCTATCCCACTAGACCTACTCTAGCCATGCCTAGCCTACTTTACCCTAGCATAGCTTAGTCAACTCTAGGCCACAAACATACTCTAGTCTAGCCTAGCCTACTCTAGCCTACTATACTCTAGCCTAGCGGAGTATACTCTACCCTACTCTATCCTAGCTTAGCTTAGCCTATTCTAGTGTGGCCTACTAGACTACCCTAGGCTACCCTAGCCTACCCTAGCCTAGCCTACCTTTTCTACTCGATCTTATCGTGGCCTGCTATATTGTAGCTTGGAAGCCCCTACACTAGACTAGCCCAGCCAACTCTATCCTAGCCTACTCTAGCCTAGCCTAGCCTAACCTAGCCTAACCTAACCTACCTTGGCCTAGTCTATCCCATCATATTATATTCTACTCTACTCTAGCCTAGCGTAGCCTAACCTAGCATACTCTATCCTAGCTTAGCTTAGTCTACTTTAGCCCACTAGCTTCTAGCCTTTCCTAGCCTACTCTACCCTAGCTTAGGTTAGCTTACTCTAGCCCACTAGCCTACTCTAGCCTAGCCTAGCGTATCCTACTCTAGCTTAGGATAGCCTACTCTACCCTAACTTAACTTAGCCTACTCTACTCTCAGCTACCTTACCTTAGTCTACAATATCCTATTCTATCTTAGTCTAGCCTATCCTAGACTACTCTACTCTAGCCTAACGTAGCATACTCTAGCCTAACGTAGCATACTCTAGTCTAGCGTAGCCTAGTCTAGCCTATCCTAGTCTACTCTAGCCTAGCGTACTCTAGCCTACCTAGCCTAGCCCACTCTTGCCTAACCTAATCTACTCTAGTCTAACCTATTCTAGCCCACTAAATTGATAAGAATATATATATATGTTGAGACCATTAATAAAATATGTGTTCAAAATTAGTCTAAAAAACATTTACATACAAGTTCATTTTATAATATATATTTAAATATAAAAGTGTTTTCATTTTATATTATATAATTTAACCATTTCTTCATTCCACATTATCTAAATTTTAATGAAACCCTACATATTTATTTCATTTTATAATATATATTTAAATATAGCAGCATAGTTGTTTTATATTATTTTAATTAAACAAATATGTTATATTACATTATCAGTAAAGTAAAATATAATGTAAAACTTAACAACATTAATTATCTAAATTTTAAATTATTTTAAAAAATAATTTAAAGTAAATAATAATGATAATAAATCATTTAAAAATTAAGATATACAATACTATTAAAAATAAATATAAATTTAAAATAATCTGTATATAAACGAAATACAGTAATTTAAAATAAATTATATACTAACAAAATACAACATATTAATGAACCGGATATTTAGTTTATATGATATTAATAAACAACATATTTAGAAGAAGATATAGAAGGGCAATTCGAAATCTTTTGATAATGTTATTTAATATAAAACAACATGGTTCCAGAAATTATATTTAAATATAAGGGAAGTGCAGCAGTGAAAAATGGATTTTGAGGCGACAGATTATACCAACGAATTATTATAAGTGACACCAGTGCATTTAATTTAAATAAAACTGAAGTATAGCGGAATTAAGCGGTACACTAGTGGAGAATCAAAATTTGAACGCATTAGAAAGTTTAAATTAAACTACACTGATTTAATAAGCGGGGCATGGATGGAATCATCTGAATAGAATGGAATAACGGGTGCGAAAGATTCATGATCAACAGAAATTTAGATTTAATTATAAGAGAAGGGAAGCCGTGAAAAATCGATTTTGAAGCCACAAATTACACCAATTAATTTTTATAACTCACACCAAAATGCATTTAATTTAAATAAAACTAAAGTATAGCCAGCTGCGGAAACACTAGTGGAAAAAAAACATTGGAAAGTTTAAACATACATTCAGTTGATACTAAGCTCCAATGATGAATAATCTGAATAGAATGGAATAGAGATTGGATTCATCATCAACAGAAAAACGGGAGATGAGGATTATTTCTGATGGTTAGAATTTCTCGTTTACTCCCATAAAAGGCGAAGATGAGGGTTACCATTATTTTCTTTGTCTTTTTGGATTTCAGTTTGTTACGGCAAGATTTGGTCTAATAATTAGGGGAAGAGGAGATTTCGTTCCTACACATCACGTGGTCGAATCCTGACTATATGCCTGAAAGCTGCTCGCCCCACAATTGCTTCAGTTAAAAAGAAAAAAGCCACTTACAAAGATTGATCACTATAAAGAGTGAAGTTGACAAGAAGTCAACCACCCAGGACTGGGACTCTTCAGCTAATCCGGTTTAAGAGATTAGAAATGAAATGGTCAGACTGGTTAAACCGGTTAATCTACTGATGGACCAACGGCGAACAGAGAACAGAAGCCAAAAGTTTAAGAGATTAGAAATGGAATGGTGAGACTCGTTAAACCAGTTAGCTATGCTATGGTTTCTTTAACAGACATATCAGCCTCTTACACAAATATCCTGTTTCTTCAACCAATGAGTGACAAATTTTAGAGTTAATTTCAATGTCTATTATTAACTATGTTTTTAGTTATCATTGGTAATTTTTTTTTTTCTAATAATAAATACAATATAAGGATATCTTTATTTTAATATATATCAGTATTTAGCTTTTAATTTAACCGATATATTGGCCTTCTTAACTAAACAACAATTTCTTTTATATCGATATGTATATTTTTTCAACAGATATGTTGGTATTCTTTATTGAACAACTATTTCTCAAATTTTAAAATTGATCAACCCCACTATCTTTAAAGAAACACAGAAAAAGTTGTTTTTTTTTGTCTTTTAATTTTGATTCATGGTTTCGGTAGACTCAAATGTGTAAATAAAAAACAAAAAGCAAATTAAAAATAAAATCTAAATAATGTAGGCTTAAAAAACAACTTACACAACCATATAAATAAACAATTAAAAATAAATTTAAACAAAATAAATTTAAAATATGAAGAGTTTTAAGAACACTCAAAAGAGAAATATGGTAAATAAATAAAACCTTTTTTTCTACTTACTAGGGAGGTACATAAATAAAAATATAAATAACTAGAGGTATGGTAAATAAATAAAATCTCTTTTTATATTTACTCCATAAACCTTTTTATATTTACAAAAACTCATAAAATTTAGGTGAATCCTATAGGCCAAATACAATAGGACAAATTATTATTAATACCATGGGCCAAATACTATATTTATAAAAGAGATATAAAAAGGTAAAGTAAATAAATAAACATATATCAAATAGGAGTAGAAATCTTGAGATCTAATTATATATGAGAGCTATGGACCAAATTAATAATAAGAAGAATAACAAACACATACAATAGTGGTGGAGAAATAGAAGGAGTGACAAAGGAAATGGAGATAAACTAAAGAAGAGGGGAGAGGGGGAATGAAGAGAGAGAGGGAGAGAGGAGTGAGAGAGGTAGAGAAGGGTAAGAGATTGAGAGGGAGACATAAATATGGAAATGGGAGAGAGAGAGAAGGAGAGAGAATTGGAGCATAGATAGAGAGAGAGGGAGAGAGAGAGGAAGGATGAGAGGAGAGAGGGATAGAAGAAGAAAGACATAGAGAGTGAGAATTGGAGAGATATGGAGTGACAAGGAGAGATGGAGAGAGAGTATGTATGTTTAGGTGTGAGATAAAGATACATAGAAATTGTGACAGAGAAAAGGGGGGAGAGAAGGAGAGAGAAGAAGAAAGGGGGGGATATAGTAACATATTTGGAGAGAGAGATAGAGTGATGGGGGAAGAGAGAGAGAGAGAGAGAGAGAGAGAGAGAGAGATATGATTTAATGGAAAAGAGAGGGAGGGAAACACACAAACACACACACACAGGGGGGGTGAATATAGAGAGAGGTAGGCAAGAAATTGAGAGAGATGAAGGACAAGAGAGAGGACTTGAGAGAGAGGAAGAGAGTGAGAGGGAAGTGAGAAGATTGTAGGGGAACGAGAGAGAGAGAGATTGTGTGTTTGAGTAATGGGGGAAGAGAGAGGGAGGTAGGAGAGAAAGGGAGAGAGAGGAAGGAAAAGAGAGGTAACTTGAGAGAGAGGAGGAGAGAGGAAGGGAAGAAGAAATGCATAGAGAGTGACAAGCAGAGAGAGAGGGGAGTGAAAAGGGAGATATGGAGAGAGAGTGTGTATGTTTGGGGGTGAGATAAAGAGACAAATAAGGAGAGATGAAGAGAAGGGAGAAGATAAGGATAGAGAGAGGTATATAGTAACAAATTTGGAAGGTGAAGATAGAGAGAGAGAGAGAGAGAGAGAGAGAGAGGTGGGAAAGAAACAAAGAGAGAGAGTGGAGAGAGGTAGGGAAAGAGAGATGGAGATGGAGGGGGAGAGAGAGGGAGGTAAGAATAAATACATATAGTGAAAGACAAAGAGAGAGAGAGAGGGAGTGATAAGGAAGATGGATAGATAGGGAGGGAGGATAGTAGGAAGGAAGAGAGATATAATTAGGGGAGAGGGAGGGAAGGGAAATAGAGAGAGAGGGAGGGAGAGGAGGACGAAGTGATAGATAGATAGATTGGAGAAAGGGAGTGTATGTTTTGGGGTTGATATAGAGAGACAAAGGGAGAAAGAGATACGGATGGAAGGTGAAGAGAAAGAAGAGATAGATGGAGGCAAGGAGGGAGGGACAAAGAGATTGATAAATATGGAGTGAGAAAGTGTGTGTGTTTGTGGGGATGAGATAGAGATACAAAGAAGGAGATGTGGAGGGACATATATATATATATATATATATATATATATATATATATATATATATATATGGAGGGGGAGAGAGGGAAGAATATTTATTTCAATAGATGCATTGATTTTAGTGTAGATTTTTATTTCTAATGATATTTGATTACTTGCACTAGCTTCATTGATTTCAATGTAGATGATTTCTAATCCTATTTGATTGATTGCACTAAATGCATTGATTTCAGTGTAGATGGTGATTTCTAATCTTATTTTATTACTTCCACTAGATGCATTAGTTTCAATGTAGATGTTGATTTCTAATTGTATTTGATTCCTTACACTAGATACATTCAATTTCAATATATATGATTTCTAATCATATTTGATTCCCTGCACTAAATGCATTTATTTCAATGTAGATGGTGGTTTATAATCATATTTGATTTCTTGCAATAGATGGATTGCTTTTAGTGTATATGTTGGTTTTTAATCCTATTTGTTTACTTGCACTAGATGCATTGATTTGAGTGTAGATGGTGATTTCTAAAAAAAATTGATTACTTGCCTTAGATGCATTGATTTCAGTGTAGATGTTGTTTTCTAATCATATTTTATTTTTTGCATTAGATGCATTTATTTTATTGTATATTTTATGTAATTGAGTATATGATGGGACATTAATTTTAAAGTCATTGGATTAATAGTATGCATTGATTTCAGTGTAAGCACAAAAAATTATTGACAATGTAGATTTATTTTTGTGTTATAGTAATTAAACCTAATAATATTGGAGAGAAAGAGAGACAAAGTATGATGTTTACTACAATATCTCGAGCTAAATATTTAAATGGTTTATGATTTCAACTGTCTTTTTGATATAATCGATATGAAAAGATGAAAAAACTAACAAGGGTGACAATAACAATAGTAGAAGAAATTAGTTTGAGATTGATCATAATGAAGGCTATTTGTAATTTACTACATTCTTATTATTCACAATTTCGATCATTCAATATTATTACATTGTCACTTTGCATTCAAAAATTTTATTTCATCATTTTTCATCATTAGATTTATTTTACAATATTTATCATCTCAACAAGTTGAGGTAACTAAGAAAATTTAAAATTAAAATGAATCGATAAATATTACACATATTTGGCATATTTAAAATGGTTATATTAATATTAGATGTATTTTAATATTATTGATAGAATTAATCATATGTTCCTCATATTATCGATAGATTTTCCTTGGCCGCACATGACTGAAACCAACCTAGATCCATATTAACTCTGGATCTATAAAGAGACGAGAGGGATCAAATCTCTTGAGGTGCAAACCTTTCCTCAAGTTTTACACTCAAAAAAGAGGTTTTCATCTCAAGAGATTTGATCCCTCTCGACGCTTGATAGATCCGGAGTTAAGGTCGATCTAGGCTAGTTGTATTTAATCCCTGCATTTTACTACGATGTCTCTATTAACCATGATTTACAGTTACTTAATTAAATTTACAACTATAACCCAAGTTGATTAAATTAATGTGGATGAAAATTCTTTAAAATAACATAGATCATGTCCTAACTACACTAAAAGGACAATGACCACTTCCCTATTGTACTGTGTTGGTGACAATTCCTTATTGAACTGAAAAAATCACGTAGTGACTCAAAAATCATTGGGATATCACATGCCATATAGAGTTGAAATTTTTTTATTAGAGATTGATAATGTGGATGAGAGAGTAAGTATGATTATGTATAGTTACAATTTTTTTTTTTAATCATAGATCTCTCAATTAAATAAGCATCAATGAAACAAGTAATTATTACATGATTAATACTCTAAAGTAAAGGAGCTTTATTTTCAAATGGATGTGATGCCCAATAATAATCTTGGTGTCATAAATGTTCTACTCATCTAAGGTAAGGCTATGGTTTGCATGAGTAGTTATAATTTTCCCTTCAATGAGTTATTTTAAAAAAATATCATATTAGAATTATTTAGATGTGATGATTTTCTTAAGTGCTATAAAAAAAATACATGCAATTTTCTTTCATATGGGTGTGAATCAAGAAGAGGTAAATGATTATGAGAATTTAAATAATGATCAATTTGATTATTTAATTATAACAAGGTTGTGAAAGAATTCTTAAAACCCAATAGTGTAATGAATATAAGAAAAATTTATCAATCCACACATGTAATAATTTTTTGAACTCGTTCTTGATCCTAAATATTAATATGAAGAAAGTTAGTGCATAACAATCAAGGGAATATTATTCATGCCTCTCAAAACAAATCCACCATGTGCATAATATGAGCCTTGATGGAATCCATCTAGAAATTTTTTCTACAAATCCACAAAAACTATATTAGATATTTTTATAATGTAAAATAGTGAGTACACAAGGAAGATTTAAATATTTTAACCATATAGAATTTGATCATGGAGAGAAAAAATATGAGGAAGAGTTTTCTATTTTATTTTTATTTTTTAATGTTGTTATGTGATTTAATATTGTATATAATATCAAATATTATAGTCATAAGGGTATTGAGAAAGTATAATATTACTACATTCAATAATGAATAAGGGTTTTCAATGTTATAGGATGAACTATTATGGCTCGAAAGGTATTTAAATATTATAAAATCAAAAATAATTTTTTTCCTTCTATCATTAGAAGGCGTAGATCCAAAAGGTGTTAAGTGACATGATTGTATAACTAATGATAAGAGGTTTGCATCGCTAGTAACTGATGTTGATTTATTTTTTAAATATCCTGATTTCTAAATTTTGCACATTCTCTCTTATTGTCAACATTTAATTTTATATTTAACATTTGCATAATCATGGGAATAGGTTGACCCAATTGAGTTATTCATGAAATATTTTTCATAATGTTAGATCATAATATTTTTTATTGTAATGATATTTATGGGTGAATAAGATATATGATTTTTTATCATATCTATGTTCACAATAAATATTAATATTAATTTTGTCTTGTTCATGTAGAGAAACTATCCACCCACCCAATAAGCTCTACAATTTATTACAGCATATTGAATTCCCTTAATATATTATTTGTTATACAAGTTACGTTATCTATCTAGTTATTATTATAATAAGCTACTTTCATTTTCCTAATGAAAAGTAATCCCACCTTTTAAAATAGTTATGTTTCTTTCATTGTAGGTTATGCATAAATATGTAATAGAGATAGAATATCTTGATATCATGGATTTAATTCTTGGCAAAACCAATACGTGATGTTTTTGGCATAGGTATGATTTGAGTTTGAGTAAAAATTTAAAGCCTACTTGCATAAATTGAAATTACAAGATTTTCCCCGTTATTGCAAGAAGCCAAATATTTAACAATCCCACAAGGGAATTGTGTCCCCAAGCCAAAAACTTTGTCAGAACCTCATATTGCACACCCATTAATGATATCATTTCAAATTTTTATGACTCAAAAGCATGCATGTAAAATTTAAAATACCGTTGAAACCTTAGCTTCATTAATTGATGATGATAATTAGAAGTAGAAAGCCTTATGAGCCTTTTTATAAGCTTACTTATGCTATATCTTAGAGCTACACGATTTTTCTTAACCTAAAAATATCATGTGACCTTACATGTGACGAGTATTACAGTGAGAAAAGGTTCACATGTTCAAATTCATTAGTAATATCATACTTGAGCTAAATGAAAGGTCACAACGCATAATAAATGGAATATTGAAATAAAATTTATTTCCAATGGTGAAAGCCTTATGCATTTATAATATTATGAAATAAATTACCTTTCTTTACACTCTTAGCATCAAACATATTAAACCATGGTGAAATAATAGTGCACTTGGAGCAACATAGAGAGAGAGAAGAAAGAGTCAAATAAAAATGTGGTATTCAATCAAAGTTGTATGATTTTGCCCTATCACCTCCCTGCACTTGTTTTAATAACATTTATTCACATGGTTGAAAAATTTTCTCCTTAAGAAAAGTCTAAGATATGTGATCATAATATATAGTCCTTGGATGAAGGATTGATCTACATAATGAATCTTTCCAATGCGAGAGACTTTTTTTTTAGGAAGGCGGGACTATCCAAGGGTTTTGAAGGTAATGAACTTAACATCAAAGAGTTCCTTAAAATTACACCCAATCAACATCTATTCAAAAAACCTATGGGATAGGGGAGAAAATATAATCATAAAGGAAGGTATTTAATTTCATTTTTCAAATTGGGTCTGTTAATGTGGTGGATATGTATCACAATCACAAACCTTATTTAAAAAAGGGGCTAACATCCTCCCATGATGTATAATTTTTCCAATAACTCTAGATTAATTATGTAGTATCATCTCACTTATAACTCTCTCATGTCATCGAAAATTATCATAATTAATTAAATGAAACTTATCAAACACAATTAACAAGTTAGTAAGGAAATTTGTATGTGCACTCAAGCACTAGGATGGAAAGTTATCAACATTATGAAGTCCACACTAACATTATCTTTAACACCATGTTGGTGTGCATGGACTATATAATAATTCAATATCAATTGTGTGGTTTTTTTCTTTTACAAATTCATGATAACATGACATAAAATGCATGGCCAGTGACATTTTGACTCATGGCTTCAATTGGTGGGTAATTAAAAGAAGAAATAATAAGGAACTGTGACGAGAATAAATGGTATCCATAGTTTGTGGGCATTCATTTTGTCAATTATTTTTCCTATCCTATTGAAACCTTTGATACATTTTTCTCTAAAACTTACTCTCATATACAAAAATTATGCTTTTTATTGATGATGAAGATTATTTTATATTTATTTTTTTATGCACACAAGATTTTCTTATATTATTAAAATGGAGGATTTGAATAGCATAGGGAGGTTGAGATCCCAAAAAATAATGTAGTATTTAGGCATATCAATGATCAATCAAGGAAGCGATTAGGATTTTAATTAGATGTCGCCTCTAAGAAAAAATATGAGCATAGTTGTATACACTAGAGAGATTATATTGTTTTCAATGTTATTAATTCTCTATTACTACCTACAACTCATGTTGAAGTAGAAGAAATCCTAGTGCCCTATCATTATGATAGGTTTTCAATAAGAGAAAAAGATAATTTTTTTGCATTTTTATTTTTTATTATTTAAATAATGGTTCCAATAGAATCCTTGAGTAGCTCCCTCTCAAAAAGAGAACCTAGAACACATATATGAATCTCTTTTCTATATTTAAATTCTATTTCAGTGTTGATTATATACTTTTGTGGTAATATTATTAATTCCTATAGTAGACTAAGATAACTAGGTAGTTCATATTATTTCTAGAATTTATATATTTTTCTTAATGCCTTTGAATAATTCTTATGTGATTTGTACTTCCTACATTTCATTGTTATGATTTAGTTTATAATCCTTAGTACTTGAATCATGTTTGATAAGAAATCTAATATTTCTAAAAGCTATAAGGATTAACTATCTAATAAAATCACTTAGTATCCTAGTCCAGAAATTGTATTAACATATTTTTTTATTAATTCATAAATGAATTGATATATTTATCCAAGCTTGTACATTGTGAAGGGAGTTACATTGATATCACAAAATTGATGGTATGAAGCATACATAAATAAATTGTTAAACTCCAATTTGCCACCTATGCAATTATTTATAATTTTATTTAATTTCAAATAAAGATCTTTGTAGTTGCATACATACAGCATCACACCTCAAAAGTTTTCATAAAACCTAGGTTGACATTTAAAGTGAGCTAAGATATTCAATATGCATTGCTCCATTAACATTCATTTGAAAATCTATTAAAAAATAAAATATTATTTCATAGTTAGTTTGCATGAATCAAGGTAGGTTAATATATAGTATATTTTTACCAAAAAAATCACTTTTTGGAGTATCTCAAGTACATACAAGTGATAAAGTACAATATAAAGAGGAATATGAAGAAAACATCAAAAATATTCTTGAAGAAGTTTCTAGTCGACCTTAAAGTGGAGCTGGAAAATTTTTCAATCCTTTATTTAATCTTGTGAATCCTCCTATTAATATAAAGATTTAAAAATAGTGAAGGATATAAATATCAAACCAACATGGGACAATAAGAAGAGGAAGCATTTGAAATATTTTAGTTCTCCATTTCAGAAATCAATCAATAATGAAAATGAAGAATATCAATCTTACTATTCTTCATTTCCATGACCTTACTATATAATACCCTAACATCTTTCTCTTCAAGATCGATGTTATCTATAGGAAATATTTCCATGCTTTAGATGATATAAGACTCAAAATTTCCTCTTCTACCTTAAAATATTTATATTATAGGTGGTTCATGAGTTTGGAAGGAAATGCCATTACTGGTTGGGAGTAAGTAATGTTGGATTTTTATCACGACAACAAGATCTAGTTGTGTAAACAATAATTAAACAAGTAATTACAATACAAGGAGAGAAGAGAGAGTGAAATAGAACTCAAATAGTCTAAGTGATCGGAATACCAATTTTAATTATTTATCATGATACTAAATAATTACTTGAATTGATAACAATTTAGTAAAACTGATAGAAAATCAATTCTCCTTCTGCATGCACAACTAGTAGAAAGTAAAATCTCCCTCAGTTACAGTCAACTAGCCTAGAAATGGAGTTATATGGTCTAAAATTGAGTAACGGTCAATAGTTAGGATCCACAACAGAGTTGGATAATGATATGACGAGGGATAAATAAGTGATAATTGCAGTAATAATTAACACATGTAACTCTTAACACAATAAGATAAGAAGTAATCCAAGAATAGGACTAAAATTTAGAGGACAAGGTTTACTACGATAAAGTGATTTGAGGATAATGTTTTGGATAAGGTTTGTCCCCATGAATAGGAAGGGAATGTTCACTTTTGGATAAATACTCTAGGGATAAGTAACCATGCATTAATGGATAACATATAGTTATGTTATCGCATAGTCACCCCCATATATCATCCTACATGGCATCCCTTGCGAAAAATAGTAAATTTTAAAAATAATAGGACCACCTAAAGGGTAGGAAAATTACAGTAGGTAACGTAGGTAATTTTCATCTACACAACACCCCCATTGACCAATAAATGAGTCACAATAATGTTTAGCCATGTTAGGCACTTAAGTATAAAAAAAAATTATTATCCCCAAAAAACTTTCGTCGTCTTAAGTACTCATGCAATAAAAGTGTATGAAAAACACCACTTTTTAAAACGTTTGTTAAATCTAGGAAAAATAATGGGAATAAAACTTCCTCCCCAAAAGAAATAGAAGAACCATAATATGTTTGTGGTGGCTATTAAGAAGGATGTTGTTTCTCATAAAAAATACCATCATAAATATTTCTTTGAATCCATATTTTTCCATCAGTTTAGAATCTCTAGTTTGTTATTTGAGTCATATACTTTCTTATAAATGTTGTGAGTGCTCATTTAGTACAATTAAATTGAGATATAGCTATATGTACCTTGGAAATGCAACCTACTATTTTACTAGTTACCTGTAAAGTATGATGCATCCTCCATTGGTTGTGATCTATATCTACAATAAGTTACTCATGGAATTTTAATTAAGATTCTAAAATATGATCAAAAAATTATTTTAAGGGATGTTTAAAAAAATATTAAATATCTACAGTAGAGAGAGGTGAAAATGGTGCAACTAATTCCTAATGAAGTGGATGCAAGGGACCTTCCTCAAATTTGTAACCTATGTTCTCTTTATTTCATTAATTTGCATTGGTTGGAAGAGAAACATAATATAATTATGAACTTGTGAATAATTAGGCTAGGGATAATGAAATGTGCATTAATGGATACGATATAGCCATGTCACTACCTAGTCAATGGCTAATCACTACCACATGTAATCATACATGTAGACTCCTACTAAAGGTATGAATATTATAAGTTGTAAATTATAAAACATTAAGAGGTAATGTTCATGTACACCAACAACTGAAGAAAACCTTCATAAATAAAGGCATAGATTGTTGGAATTCTAGAGACACTAGAGATGATATCTTAAAAATGATACAAATAGTGAATCCCTAAAATATTGTAGCACATCCCTCCCCACATGTTAGCTCCATATAATGCTATTATATCCCCTTATTGTTATTGTTAGTGTAGCCCCCTTATTTTTATTTTTGTGCCCCATAGAAGCCCACTATTGTTATATTATGACCCCTTAGACTCCTATATATATATATATATATATATATATATATATATATATATATATATATATATATATATATATATATATATATAAATATATATATATATATATAACATTTTTTTTCATTAGTATGATCCAATAATTTTTCATTTATGTAATGTAAATGAGGTTTCCCCCTCAAAGTGGATAAGTTTTAAGTTATTGATCTATATTTTCTTCTATTTTTTTATATGGTTGCATAATTTTTGGTACGAGAGCTTGAGATTCTAGGATTTCACTTCTTCAAATCGGTCATCTTGGAATTTTTGCTATAATTTTTTTTCTACGAAGCTTCAAAAGCTAAAATTGAAACCAGGTGGAGTCGAACTAATGGTCAACCTCATGTACAAGTTTCAAATCTTGGTTCACTATATTTTCGAAGATATGATTTGAGGAATTTAGTGTTTATGCAGGCTCCATAATTTCATCTCAAATAGGCGACCGAGGGAAAATATTCATAAATTTCATTTTAGGAATTTGATTTAAATTATGTAAAAAGTGGCCAAAATTGCACAAAATATAGTTTCTTCTGTATCAATTTTAGAGCCAAAGGTCAAAACAGTGACACGTCGCATGTCATACAATTTCGCTCCACTAAATCCATCCATAGTTAGGTCATTGTGGGAAATCGAGCATACCATTATATTAAAGAATCCAAATTAGGTCTCACATGTATAATTGGAAATAAGAATAAGATGGATACTACAAGACCGAAGTTAAAATCTTGGGGATCTGAAATTATAGAGATACAACAGATTCAATATCGAGCTCCTACAAAGCAAAGGAAAAGGTGTGTATTTAAAAAAAAAAAAAAATTAAAAATCAGTTTGAAGTGATTCAAGAGGCATAGTGAAGCACAAATATCATTGTTTCATTCCAAAATGAATCGAAGCAAGAAATAGAAAAACCTAGTAAGTGACCAAAAAACTCTACTATGACGCATGAAGAATAGGAAAAAATGCAACATGATTGATCCAGATTTATGCAGGAACATAATAAAATACATAAAAATACATGAAAATAGAGATGAAGAATAAATAATACTTCATTTCATTAATATCAAATAACATAAATATGCTTACAGACATATTCAAAATAAACTAGCTAGGGTGCTAGTAGCATAACTCTGAGAAGATATGTGGTGGCTACATGCCTCTGAATTGTGTTACAATGAGGCTCGAAGGCCTATTTATTGTTGAGAAACAATTGAAAACCCGAAACATTGAAAAAAATAACCCTCAGAGATGAAGCACCAAAGCTATGGGCCCCGTTCGGGTAAATTGGTACATCAACTTCCCGGGGACGTAACTTTGGCATATGATCTCCATTTTATGGGATCAATACCTCATTAGAAATATCTATCTGAGGACTACATTTTTTGACGTGAAAAACATCAAATAATATTCCATGTTTCTCCCAGTTTTACTAAAAAAACACCGTTTTGGGCCTCAAAATGGCTCTGAAAGTTCAGGACCCGAAAAACTGCTAAAAGTAGTAAATTATAAGTTTTCCTTCTCCTCTCTTTAGCTTCAACCTTGTAAGCATCACATATAATTGAAAAAAATTACATCCTCACAGCAGAAAACATAACCACTGATATAATACCAAACTTTATTTGTATAAGTATGTGCTTGAGGATTGTAGAAATTGGAAGTAAATTGAAGGATTATTTAAGGTACTTAAGCTAAATTCTTTAACACATATAAACATCAATTTTTTTGGAAAGTGTAACTAGTTTCGGTCTTCATATTGAATATGTAATTATGTATTTATGTAATAAATAAGATAAAGATAATAAAATGTAGTTTTTGTTATGCTTGCCTTATGGGTTTCATGTGCAAGGTTTTTATTATAGGTCAAAAGGCTTCTTCTTGATGTCTTCTAGGGATTTGTAATCTTGTTATAAATGTACTAATTAAAGATTCATTTATATGAAGAGTCAAGACAATGGAGTATGCCTCAAGACCTTGTCAATAAAGCTTGAAGTTATAGCTAAATATGATGCTCAAGATGAGTGTTGAAGATCTCCTCTAGACAAGCCTATGAATAGTGGACAAGTTGGCCTACATACCCTGGAACATGTTGGCCTGTAAACAGTTTGAAGGGTCGGCCTAAAACAAAGGAAGAATGTCACTATATATAAGGTAGCTTCGAGGCTAATTTAGAATGATAACATTGGACAAGTCTAAGTCAACTTTGGTGATATATATCTGAGTTAAGTGCAACAAAAAGGTTGTAATAAGTGTGACATAAGAGCTATAACTAGTGATAGAACACGATTGTAATAGGCGTGAGATAAGAGCTATAATAAATGTGAGAACTGGAAAATATTTAGTGCATACAACTGGATAATGTTAAGTGTGAGAAAGGATTTTACTCAATATGAAATTGCAAGTATGTACTTTGGTTTGGAAGAGGAACATAATCACAGTTAAGTGAAAATCTATATAAGAGCTGCTTAGCAAAGTATACAAGGAAGGAAAAATGATATCTATACAATGCAAAGAAGGCATGTTATAAATTCAGTCTAGGGTTGCATGTAAAGGATTGGTACAAAATTATATACCATTGTCTTGGGTATAAATCGAGATAAGAATAATCCTTGAATAATATAAGGTCAACTGAACTAATCTAAGGAGATAACAAGTACTAGAGACCAAGTTCTCTAAGGTTGGTGCAGGACGGTCGAGGATGGTGCAAAAAGGAAGGATCAACTCAAGGGGTCAATGAAAAAGCATTGAGAAGGTCCTGGAGGCATCCAAGGGTCAAGCGTTTGTGTCATGGTCATGGTAATTGTCATATGAAAGACTATAAGAATAATTTCTTGTGGCTTTTCATCTCTAAGAGGGAGAGGTTTTGACCCTGGCTTGAAATTCCTAATTTTTTGTATCTTTGACTTTAGTAATTGACTTGATGAAATACATAATAACCTAAGAATAAAAGACAATAAAAATGAAGTAAGATCACAAACAATTATCAAGAATAAAATTTGAATTAATCCCAGCCCTAACTAATTCTCAACATGGTATCAAAGCTACAGTACTGAAAACAAGGGCTACTTGACAAGGAGACACTCAAGGAAGCAAGAATCAAAGTCTACACTGAAAATTCAAATAAGTTTGAAAGGAAGATTCACTTATCAAGGAGATAATATTTTCCATCAAAGATTTATATTGAAGACATTGTTGGAAGAGATATCATCTTTTTGAAGACATCCTTTATCTATGTAGTGGTGTTTTTTGAGTATGTCTCATCCATGTTCTTTATCTTGATATTTCGAACCAAACCACTATGGTTCATCTTCAATAAAATACTAGAAAACATCCTTTATCATCAAGAATCCAAGGTCACCTACACTGGAAAATTCAATCTATCAATAAGTTCCTAACTTCATATTCATCATAATAAAGGAAGCAGTTAGGAGTAATTCATCCTACTCAAGTAATTATCTATGACCTTATCTAAGTTTTTCAAAATGACTTATTGCAAAGAGAGCAAGAAATTGGTTGGGTCATCAAACTTTAGTGCATGGAAGAAGAGGATAGATTTGAATCTAATTGACAATGAAGTTATGATCTACGTCAAAGGATTGAAAATTAAACCCTCAAAATAATATGCTCCAACTCATGCCAAATACATGAAAGAAGAAATCAGAGCCTAGAGGATTCTCATATAATCCATTAAGGACTCACTCATACCCTATATATCAAAATTAGAAATTACGAAAGAAATATATGAGAAATTGGTGGAGCTATTCTCTTTGAGTACTGAAGGAGAAGAAATCTCGCTAAGACAAGAACTATACAAGATGAAATTTTCAAGAGAGGAAGGAATCACTTCATATTTTATGAGGATTTTTGAAATTAGAGACCAACTGCAGGAATTGGGAGAAGTAATGTCTAATAGTGAGATGACTACAATGGTATTGAATGCTCTACCGGAAGAATGGGGAAACATCACTTCAAGCTTATATGGAAAGAAATAAACAACACCATTGTAGGATCTATGGTCTCTATGCAAAATAGAAAAAACAATATTGAAAGACAAAGATGACATAGGATCAAGCCTTTCCAACCACGTCTAGGAAGAAAGGAAGATTCAGAAAATTTGGCCCTCATAATAAAAGAAGAAATATGGAAAAAGTACGATGTTATGTAATGAAATTGGAAATTATAAAAGGTATTTTCCTAAATCTGGGAAGGACAATAGGGAAAATGAAGAATCCCATGTCACAGATGAAAGGGAAGAACTTTATGCAAAGAAATCTAAGAAAGATGAAGAAAAATATATCTATTATGATTGAGATCATATTTATATTTAAGTGATTTCTATTGGTTGTAAAATAGTATTATAGGAAGTAGAGTATATTAATAGCATCATGATAGAAGCATGGAAAGATCACTTGAAGAAGTAGCTCCTGGGAACCTCAATGATACAAAATTGATGGAATATAGTCATCTTGATCAAAGGTCATCATATCTCAATGATAAAAAAATTGATGGAATATAGTCATCTCAATCAAGGGTCATCATTCAATAATCAATATGGAAACATGTGGTCTTTGGATTCACTGACTAGAAGAAGAGTATAAGGTTTCATTAGGAATTCTATCTTGCAGAATTCAAGGATTATAACATGATGACATATTGATGAATCAGGTCCATCGAATGAAGTTATTCATTCTAGTAAAATTGTTGCAGGATGACTGAAACAAAAAAGGATGAGGTACCTATATCTATGTGCTGACACTGGATGTTGTGAAGTCATGTCATAGGGTTGGAGGTAATGGACTTATATCTTTAGAAGTAAGATTTATGAAGGAGGATATCTCCTGGTGCACCCGTTTCCATTAACATATAAAATTAAATATGTCTTCATATGGAGTATGAGGTGGTTGTATAAAAAAAAGAAACTGGATATTGGAAGTTCCTGGGATGGAAATGTGCAGATAAAGAATGGAAGAGATCATGAATTCAAACCATGTAAAGAGGCGGCTATTATCGAGAAGCAAGAAGATGTGACTAGGAGATTTCCTAGGAAGATATGTGGACTCTGATAGAAGTATGGTAAAGAAGAACACCATTGACAATACATATCTTTATGATATGTGTCAATCTGAATAAAGGATGATGAGTTTATGCGGGGTTTCCTATCAAGTGGAATGATCTAAGATCCTTGGGAGATGGTTCGAAGGAAAGAAGAATGGCATAAAGGTGGACTAGATGAGAAAGAGCGATGAATCACTTTCTGATGGTTGACATGACTTGTGGATGAATGTCATGGATGATCTATTCCCTATGAATCCAAAAGTTGAAGATTCCTCAATATTGAAATCCATGACATCGAGGGGAGGAATTCTTCATGAGCATGTGGGTGTCTCACCATTATTGTTGTAGGTCCTTGGTTGAGAGGGAGGATCATTGTTATTTTCCTACTTGGAATAAATTTTATATATGTCCTTCCTCAGTTAATAAAGAGTCACATATATGATTCCCTATTTCATGTGTCATGCACTATAGCAGTACTAACAGTTGTAAGTCTTAGTGAAGGCCATCAGGAGAGAATGGATAGACACATCATTTTGTTCTTCACTTAGGAAGACATAATGGATGATTAGCTAATCATATCGCATCCGATACTATTTGAGAATGAGATAGGGAATTCAATATACGAGTAGTCAGGGATCGATATTCTTTTAGGGTTGGCTACCCAAGAGAAGAATATTCCAAGAAGGTCACACGCCGGGAACACCTAGGTGGAGTATGTACCTTGGAGAGATAATGACTATGGTGTGTATAACTCATGTATCTTGCCAACATTGTATCCCATTGTCTTGTTGAGAGATGGGGTTGTTAGTCAAGGAATTGCACTAGGAA
This sequence comes from Pinus albicaulis, assembly GCA_034641835.2. Lineage (NCBI taxonomy): Eukaryota > Viridiplantae > Streptophyta > Pinopsida > Pinales > Pinaceae > Pinus > Pinus albicaulis. The sequence goes on from CM076569.1 coordinate 713,756,655, forward strand.
AATGCTAGTTGATATGATGCTATACAAAAACGATTACCAATCTGATTCTTCTTATGATATTATTCAAATTGAAAGTGACCATGTACCTATATGAATACCTTCCTAGTTAAGAGGGAGTGTTGGAAAGTGTAACTAGGTTCAGTCTTCATATTGACTATGTAATTATGTATTTATGTAATGAAGAAGACAAAGATAATAAAATTTATTTATTGTTATGCTTGCCTCATGGGTTTCATGAGAAAGGTTTTTATTATAGGTCAAAGACACAAAAGACACAGAGTAATTTGACACTGGAGCCAAGGTGAAAAATGTGACCAACAAACTTTTAGAATGGGGAGTTTCGTCATTTCCATGCAGACTATATAGAAATACTTAACACAAAGTCAGAAATTTAATAGTTTAACTAATAAATATGCTAGCTAACCACAATTATTTCAAATAGGACTAATAATGATGACCATTATGTGGACTTCTGGTGGATGACGTAAAATAATTGAAAGGAAAATGATAATTATGACCAATGATTGGGCAATGATGACAAAACCAAGAAATAGATAGCCAAAATTTCTTAGGGGACATTACAGGAAATTTATAATAATAATGTGAAAATACTACTAATAATTATGGAATTTGAAATATTAGATACCTAACACGTGCTTCTCCCTGACCAAAACTAGTTATGGTGCATCACAATTAAATGCAATAATCAAATGGATGCAGTTATACTTAAATCACAACTACTTAAATAGACAAATTTACATGACTGACTCGATAATAACATATATAGGACCCCCTTTGAAGGATAAAAAATTAACTAAGAAGTTTATTATCCATGGAAGAGATTTTGATGTGCACCATTCACCCATCCTGGAAAAAAATATTGTATAGTTTCACAATATTAACATCTCCTAAATCATGTATCTCGACAATTGGAAAAGGACCAAGTCAATGCATTTGTAGCTTCCTAGGATGCTTTAAAAAAAATTGTCATAGATCAAGACTTCGGCACTAATAGAGATACACTTCTTCATTATGTGTCAATCATGTTAGGCCTTCTACCACTCCTTCTCGAAAATTTGGTGAAAATATACCAGAAATCTCACTTCATATAATTCCTATGGCTCCTGTAGTTGTGCTCCAATGGACTCATCCTCTGTCATTTTAGTAGCCTATGAAATGAAGAGATTATGGAAAATGAACTTAGCTGTTACCAAACTTCTCTCCTATAAACAATATGGAATGAACTTTACTTATGCAAAAACTTGATTGTGGTATGTTAGGCTCATAATGTGGATGGTAAACACGCATCCAAATGTCATTTTTTGCAGAAAATATCGTCATAATTTTGTTCTACAAAATCTTGTTAAAAGCTTTGACATTACCATTAGCCTATGGATGATAAGGGTTTCTCTTATCGTGCTCAATCATAAAATTCTACAATAAAGTGTCAATAGACTAATTAATGAAGTGTAAACCTTGGTCACTAGTAAGGATCCTAGGTCACCCAAATATAGTAATAATTTTCTCAAAAATTAACTATGTCGAAATATCAATTGTACAGTCCTTGAGAGTCTTAACGTCAACCCAATGAGTTGATTGATTTGTTGCAGTAATAATTTATTGAGCATTAAAGTGTAATGAGGGAGGATTGATGGGACCCACAAAATCAATATGCCACTGTTGAAAAGCCCAAAGTACTTGAAATGGGTGCAATGGAAGCCCATCCCACTGCATCATTAAACCAACCCACTGACAAACATCACACTTCTTGGCATATTCCTTTGCAAATTTGGATAGAATGGGCCACTAGAGCCCATATTGAATTACTTTCCTTGTTGGGAATTTTCCCACTACATGCCCTCCCACAACTCCAGAATGGCACTCCCATATAACATTCTATTTCTTATGATTTAGAATGCATTGACACAAGATGTGATCTAGTTCCATCTTATACGATTGGCCCACAATAATTTATTAATCAGTAGACCATACCACCATGTGCTTCTTCTGAGTCATTGTGTAGTCATCTAGAGACTTACCAGTGGAAAGGAACATGATGGTGTCTTCCAGATAGTCAGGAAATGCCTCAACCCAAAATAAGTCTTCATAAGGTAGCTAGTCATCCATTGATCCTTCTTCTTCTCCATATCCCAATGTGGAAATATGGTTAGTTCTGACATTAGTCCATCTAGGTTTCGTAGTAACTTCAAAATTGAAATCTTGAAACAAGAACAACCATTTGCATATCCTTCCTTCCAGAATGAGTTTATTTAACAAATACTTCAACGCAAAATTGTCAGAAAAAGATTTTGAATGGTCCCTCAAGTAGGTAGTGCTAGGTCGATAATTCGTTCTTGCAGACAAGAAAGATCTCCCTAGTATCACAAGGATAGCTAGAGACAAACAAGACAAATTTAAACTACTTTCTCTATATTACATATGATTTATAATTTTCTATGATGAAGAAAGGACCTACCCGTGACCTAATGCTAGTTGAATTATTCTTTCCCGTCACTCCAAGAAGTCACCTCTTAAGACCTGCAAACAAAGACATGGAAGAGAATCAAAAGAACCTGTAGAATATACTAATTCAAAAATCACAAATCTATCTTAATGATCAAGGAGTTCAAGAAATAAGACATTCAAGTAAACACATGAAAAAACTATTGAGAAAACAGGAACCAATTATATTATCTTTAAATAAAATAAGGAGTCTTACAACTGTGTTCGCCTTGAAGTTGTACAGGCCCTTTCGGGGTTCGGAACAAGTGTTTTCCTTTGGTCTGACAAGCCCTTCCACTCTTTAACCAGCCTAACTACGAGTATGTAATCGTTCTCACAGCTAGCAAAACAAGTATGTTTCTTCAGCAATTCCCTTCTCTATCGTAGCTACCAAGTACAAAGCAAGTACTAAGTGTATACAAAATGGATAGAGAAGTTTTACATATATGAGCATGTACCCTTGAGACTGAACCAAAGCTTCAATTTATAGGAGAAGGAAAGTGATTACAGCTCCAAAATGGAAGGGATAGAGTCTCCTTATCAATGGATTAAGTTCCAAAGGCCAAGGAATATGCTCCTTTTATGCAGGAATGAATGTTCATGATAAATGGAGGGAGTAAGGCTTCTACTGGATAACGCCTTCTAGAATCTTCCAGTTGGGAGAATATTCAACAAGTTGGGCTTCTATAATTTACTTTCACCTTCAATTTACCTTTTACAGGGGTTCACACTTTTGATGAAGAGAATGTGTAGTTGGCTCCGCAATTTTTAGACCAAAAGGATGTAGTCCCGCAGGTAAAGCTAACGAAAAGTGCGATACAAGTGTTTTTATGATTTTTACAAGATTTTCTTCAAATTTAGGACTTGGTCTAGGAACTTTAGTGTTGTTGACTTCTAAGGGAGCATTATATAGGTATTGATGAACACATATAGATAGTAAAATGTCATGGTGACAAAATAATATGTAACAGATTGCCCCCTAAAGTACGAAGTCTGAGATAATTTGAAGAGTGAAGTGCTTTATCATTCCGAGGATTGGTTTGTGGATGCCAGTTGGAACCTGTAAAAACATTCAATGCAAACATATATATATATATATATATATATATATATATCATCGTTGAGGTAGCCATTCCCATACTCAGAGAAAAAAATAGCTAAATGAAAACTTAACTAAAATGTTCTAATATAGAAATGATTCTAATATTACATCAATAGTAGACACTGTAGGGGTGCAACCATCTGTCATGAATAGTCTACTGCATAATGAACAATAAAATTCCTCGCAGCCTAGATGGTGGAAACTAGATCCAAGGTCTTGATTTCTGCTTCCTGAACTAGTACGATTCTATCCATGCGATTGATTGTGTCGAAGTCGAACATGGTAGAAACCACTTGATTACCAGTCAATGATGTGAACTGTTAACAAGTTTGAGAGAAACCACCAATAATGACAATGGATCTCAAAGTACTTAGTACAATCCATGAAGTATGAATAAATGATAAGTATGAATAAATGATTTGAAGTCGAACACTTCATAGAATCATCCGATCGGAGGTCAATGATGTAACATGTCGTCGAAGGCGAGAAATCTACCATTAGGTCATGCAGATTCCAAGGTACTGAAGGATTCTAGATCAACTTCCTAGATGATATGTTGTCATTGATAGAAAGTGACCCCTCATAGGAAAGCCCATGACATGAAACCATTAGATCAAGTTTTGTAGAAATATTTTGCAAGGAATAACTGAGGGATGGTCAACGCGAATGGAGAAATATGTTTGCAGATGAATGGTTTCTTTGAATTTTCCTCTTGAACACATAACAAAACTGCAGATGGTTTTGTGACAATTTACCTAAAGCTAATACACAGAAATCGGCTGAAGACTTTCAATATGGTTTGATTAACTGAGAGGCAAAGGATTTTCCCAACCTAGGTAGAAGTGTGACAAAAAGTGTCGTGTTCAAGAGTGATATACTTCTTTTAATCAAAGTGTGACAATTGGATCCATTTTCTCGTTTTTTCCCCATCCATTTCTAGCAAGTACCTCTTTATTTTTGACAAGCTTGAGGAGGATAACATTTTCTTGTTATATAATCTCATCCTTCGGATGAGTCCAACTTAGTATAAAATTGAACCCTAAGAAGGAGTGGTTCATTTCTATTTTTAATTGCAGGTCCTTTACTGTTAAATTTTAATGAGTTCAGTATAGGCAAAACTCAGTGTTTTTCAATTTTAGGGAGCAGAAGAAAAACTTAAGAAAACTCTGTGTGTACTTTTTCATAAATTTAGTCTCTCAAGCCCAAAAAAGGATAAAATAATACAGGAGAGAAATTTATTGACCATGATTAATCAACATATACCTTTTTCGTAAATAGTCCATTTCAGTCCAAAAAAGGGGTAAACTTATACTGAAGGGACGAATGTTCATTTCCTTTAACGAGTTCGAATAGTCAAGTAATTAGCAATCTTTTCATGTTTAGAGAGCTTGAAAAGGTATTAAAAGAGAACTCAAGATTTCTCTTTTTCATAAGTTTTAACGAGTTCAAAAAAGCCATAAAAATGTACTCATGTTTTTCTCTTTTTCGTAAGTTTTAACGAGTTCAAAATGGGATAAAAATGTACTCATGGTTTTCACTTTTTCATAATTTTTACTGAGTTTGAAGAAGTGATAAAAAGTATACTCCTTTTTCAAATGATCATTTTACCTAAAAAATCTCGTATTCTGTACAACAACTCAAAAATTAAACATACCTGTTTATGATTAATAAAAATAATTTGGAAAACAACTTATCAAAGTGGAAAATAAACAAAATTATATTTCATTTATTCAAAAAATCTTATAAAAATGAGTTTTTCTAAATAATTTTACCATTTGATTCTAGAGTGAAAGTTCAGAGATCTTGGTAAATAACGTTCCAGAGGATATTACGAAATATTCGACTGTCGGAATCGAAAATCTTTAGCTCCATGTAATCCACATCATCCTCGCCTTCATTATTGTCCTTTCACTTTCTTAATTAAGGTTTTAAATTCATTTTTTAGGAGAAAAATAGGTTAAAAATTTTGCCCACGGGGGTCCGCAGGTAATACACATGAAACCTACGGACCCTGACAATTTTTCAAAGAGAAAATTTTCATGGTCCTGCACTTTTTTTATAGGATGCGTGCAGATCTATGCATTGTCTCTGTGCAAAAGGTGTGGGGGCACCGTGGAGAAAATAAAATGATAGATTCTCCCAAAATAAAACAAATTTTTTCACTCAAATTGTTTCTAATCTTCCAATTTTCCCATTGCAGAATATCTACAATGTTGAGTGGAGGGAACGCGAACCTAAAGAGGTTGATGAGGCCACAATGGTACATGTGCCCACATTACATGTATTAAGGGAATGTATTTTATATAAATCCTAAGCTATTCATGGTATGAGGGCCCAAGTAGACTTACTCACATGGCTAGTAAACAAGTGGGAAGTCCAGGAATAGTGCTTCACAATTTGAGATCACTGGTTCGAAATCAAGCTGGAAGATATATATTTTCTTATTGGTTTATCAAAGAGAGGTGAACCAATCTCTTTGTTTGGGGCTAGAGAAGGTGGCCAATCTATCACTAGCCTTTAGCAAGAGTTCTGCAATGAGGAAGAGGATCCCAAAGATAAATTCACTGATATAAAAAAAATCATCCGTCCTGAACTCAAAGTGGTTGGGTTTACTGTAACCCAGTTGTGTGTGAGCGCAGCTCCACACATTTCTACTAGATCCCAGATGCAGACTTATGTTGAATTTTTCAGAGGCACCATTTTCAATTGGTGTGAGGTAATATTGGCCAACGTAAAAGCCCAATTGACCAGGGCAAAGAACTCAAAGTTGAAAAACTTTGGGTATGGAGCTATTGTTGTCACATTTTCCCTGGAGAGATTTCCTTCACTTGCCCCGTAGCTTATCTCAGTTGATCATGGTACAATCAGGGAGCCTCAAATGGTTTGATGGGTTGCACTAATGGCCCATTATAGAGAGGGAAGTGAGATTGTTCGTTTCACTCCAGCTTATTTCCATTTTTTGGAGAACCAAATCTTCACCATAAAATATTTCCCATATGTCGGGATGGAATTTTGTGGTGATCGAGATATGTCCCTTCCTCCAGGAACACAGTGGGATGACTCAGGTAAGAATAATTTTGACATGTTCTCAATTCTAATTTTTATTTTTATTTTTGTTTAAATCATCCAATACTGATGACAAAAAAATTCAAAATGCAGATGTTGGTCCATGCAGGCCAGCCACACTCCGTCACTTCGACAGGAAGCAAAGACAGCCCGTTGCAGCACCACAAGATCAGGCAGCTGAGATTCTTACTAACTTAGAACACAACCTAGAATGTTTGACCTTGGATATCCCGGAGACTTCGATATATGATGTCCCTCTCTGTCTTCAGAGACACATTATTGGAGTTCCTGGTAAATTCAAGATATTCCTGAATAGAATAGTGTGAGTTGTTGTGTACTATCATGATCACCACCACGAATAGTGGATCATTGTGCAAACTATGACATTTTTGTTTTTTGGATCACTATTTTTATTGATTATAAGGTGTTTTAAACCTATTATCAAGGACAATGTAATATTTTTTGAAAACATTACCCTACTCTATGATATTACTACTATTTTCGGTTATATGTTCAACATGTTTCTCGAATGTTGCTTTGATTTACTTCTTTAATGTTGCAAATGTATGTTTATAACACTAGTAGCTAATGCATCAAACAATGTGTTTAAATTTCTCAGAATGTTTTGATATTCAATATAATCAAACTCTCGTTCCAAGAGACGTACCTTCAAAAATAATCTCAATAATACTAGATTTTTAATTGTGTGTACTCGATTTAAATGTAACACAATGAGTTCAGAATCTAACCTAATGATCAAACATCAAATTCTGAATTAAATGGATTCAGATAATAACTCAATCACTGCACTATATTCTGCAATATTATTCGTTGTTTGACTAAGGCTTACCACATGCATAGATATTAACTCATCAGTGGGTGAATAAATAACCCTGGCTGTGGAAGAAATGTTTCATGTATTACAAAAAAAACCATCAGGAAAACTAATATACGTTTGAAGGGATGTCGACATCTGCAATATCAAGAGTAATCCAGATAAGTAGGGATAGTAGTAAAAATAATCTTAAACTAGGCACACTCTTCTAATCAAAGGCACACTAGCTACGATAAGAACTAATATAAAAATAATATCTCCACACAAGATTTAAGCATAATATCTCTTCAGATAAAGCCCATTTATGGGTTTATCTAAAGAGACCCCATCATAATCAGTCAATTCATAGGCCCCTTTTGCAAACACTCACTTGACAATATAAGGGTCGTGCCACATGGGTTTAAATTTCCCAGCTCCTAGTTTATCATTAGCTTGGTTGTATACCAATACTAGGTCACCCTCTGAAAAAACATGAGGTGTAACACTCCCATCATGGTGAGCTTTCGTTCATTTTTTATGAGCCTCGGTAGCTAATGCAGCGGTGCACCGAGTCTCATCTAATTGAGCTAAGCATAAAAATCATTTCTCCTCCTCATAGGTAGCTGGTAGTAATTCTATGGCTAATTGGAGTGATGGTATTTCACATTCAATCGATAACATAGCTTCCAAACCATAAACTAGCTAAAAATAAGTGAAACCTGTTGCAGTTTTTGCTGAGGTTCGACATGCCCAAAGTGCTAAAAAAAGCATAGTATGCCAATTCGATTTATGAATTCCAATAATCCGTTCGATCATGGTGGTTAAAACTTTATTTACAGCTTCAACCTAACCATTATCCTGGAGGTAATATGGAGTATAGCTATCATGGCGCAGGATAAGTTGATGAGTTAGTTCGTTCATTATTATATTTCGAAAAGGGCACCCATGATCAATAATGATAGCTTAGGGTACACCAAATCAAGCAATCATGTGATTCAATACAAAAGTAGCTGCAGTTTTTCCATCTGTCACAAATGTAGGCATCACCTCAGCCCATTTGGGAAAATAATCTACTACGAGAATAATATACCCATGCCCCCCGGCCGGGTGAGGGTTACATGTAATGAAGTCAATGACCCATTTTGCAAAATTACAAACAAAACTTATTGGGTGAAGAGGAGATGGTGGTGCATGCATTTTACTATCAAAGATCTGTCAATTGTGGCATTTTCAGACTACTATAATACAATATTTATATAACAAAGGCCAAAAATTTAACTAGCGCGCAATTATTTTGTGCTGTGGAATACCTATACATATGATCGCCATATGCTCCAGAGTGGCAATCATTTAAAAAAATTTGGGCCTCTTCGTGAGTAAGACATCGTCGAAAAACAGAGTCCACACCTCGACGATAAAGAGTGTCACCGACAATATTATATTGTTGGGATTGGAAACGGATTTTTCATCTATGTTTACATGAGAGTTCAGGGTGAAAAGTTTGGGCTTGGAGATAAATGATGATATTTCCATACCATGGATCAATGGTGCTGATAAGAAATAAAGATTCATCTGCAATCGGATGTTCTACCAGAGTTTTTGTCTCAGTATTTGGGAAGTCACACATAAGTTCGGTGAACACTAGTGATTTTTTTGACTTAAGAGATTTTTCAAATTCTAAATCAAACTCTTGTAGGATGAAAATCCATTTAGAGTATTTTCCCCCTAGTAATTTTTTGGTCAAAATATACATCATAGGGTTACAATCAGATATCACTATTGTTTTTCGTAACAATATGTAATGACAAAAACTTTGGACAGCTTGAACTATTGCCAAGGCCAATTTCTCCACATGTGAGTATTTGATTTCAATCAGATTCAAATTGCAACTGAGATAGTAAATCACATGTTCGTTGTGAAATTAATATTCTTGAACTAATACCATTCCGATTGTGGAATTAGAGGCCACTAAGTATAAAAAGTAATCTTGGTTGTAATTGCATGGATGCAATAACGGTTCATGGGTCAACGCATGTTTTAGAGCATCAAAATATCTATCACCAATCTCGTCCCAAATGAAAAGAATATTTTATTTCAACAACCTGGTAAAACTTTTGGTTAACTCAGCATAGTTAGGAATGAATCTACGTAGAAAGTTTGCTTTCCCCTACAAAATTTGGATTTGGCAGAGTGTGGAAGGAGGAGGTAAAATGATGATGGCATCAACCTTCGACGGGTCGACATGAATGCCTACTTTTGAAACAATAAATCCCAGAAATCATCTATATTGTACACAGAAAACATATTTGTGTGGATTCAGAAAAATCTTATAATGCCTACATCTCATAAATATTGCTCATAAATGGGTAGGATGATCTTTCTTATGTAATGAGTGAGTAGGTAAATCATCAATATAAGGTTGCACAATGTGTTTAATGTCATGAAATGCATAAGACATTGCCCTTTGAAAAGTTGCACCAACATTCTTAAGTCCAAATGTTAATTTACGGTAAGCGAAAGTTCCCCATGGACAAATGAATGTTGTCTTTGGTTGATCAGCAGGGAGTATGTCTATTTGATTATAACTAGAAAATCCATGCATAAATGAAAAAATTTCACTTCCGGCACAATCGTCAATGATTTGATCGATTAAAGGGCTGGATAATTTTCTTTTGGACAAGCTCTGTTTATATACCTATAATCGATACATACTCTGATTGTTCCTTGTTTTTTATTAATAGGAACAATATTAGATACCCAATCTGTGAGAGGGATTGGATAAATAAATCCTTCTTGAAGTAATTTTTCAACTTCAGTGTTGATTGTAGCAGCTTTTCATGGATGTATCTCACGTAATCTTTTTCTGATAGGTTTAGCATCCGGGTATGTTTTAATTTCATGAACGACAATGGATTGATCAATTCCTGGCATTTGTTCATAGGACCAGGAAAAAATGTCACCGAATTCTTGAAATAGGGCTTTGTATATATCAATTTCATTTTTTGTACAAGAAGCACCTATATGAATGTTTTCAACAATTTCTGGTTTTAATGAGATGTCAATGGGAACTGTTGTAGAAATATTTTCTAAGTTCAATTCAGAATCTAAATTTGTGATCGAGAGAGGAATCTGAGATTCTTTGACATAGTTAGTGGTGAAAATTGATGAAAAAAAAAATTCAAATCGATCAAGATCAGGTAGAAATGAAGATCTATGATGTAGATCTTCCCATGGTAATTCATCCATAGACAAAAATTCACGAATATGTTGATCAGTATTGAATACTTTTTGAAAAGGATCAGGAATTTATGTCAAGGCTGAGCTTGATGTCAAAAATAATTTTTCATTTCTCAAATTCACTGGATGAGATGCAATTGAAGGGGTATCAGAAAATTACGGTACCGCTTAATATGCTATCTCAGAAGGACTCAAAGGCATCTTGCCATCGAAAGAATCTAGTTCTGATTCTAAAGGCACTATCCAAGGATCATCAAATGGAATAGTGCTTGATGTAATCATATTGATATTAGCAATAGTATGCGGTACGTTTGGTGCAGGCATAGAAAAATTCCCTAATAAAGAAGAGTCTTTAATTAAACCTACCCCAACATCTTCGTAAGGGATAGTCGATTTTCCAATATGCTGGATACTATCCATAGAATCTGGGTCAGACGAATAATATGAAAGCTGGTCAATTTTAATGATCTTTCCATTGTGAGGGAACATGATTAACCGAAATATCGATGATATGATGGCAATCATAGCATAAGACCAAATTCAACCCAAGAGAAGGTTTTAATCTAGAGGGGCATCAACTACCTCCACATCTAGTTTAACAGTTTTTCCTTTAACCTCTTTAGGTAGATCCTATAAAATACCATACGAATGGAATCCTCTTCCATCAAAATATTTGAGGATGGTCAGAGATTGTTTAATTGTTGGAGAGCCAAGCAATTTCAAACATTTCAATGACATGATACACATAGATGCCCCTTCATCAATCATAGTACGAAAGAAATGTCTATTTTTTACTAACACTGGAATCTAGAAAGCCATTTGATGGGGTAGCCGAGGTGTAAAATTTTATAAATTGAGCACCATAAGGTTCTAATCCTGCAGATCTACGACTCCTAAAACTGAAAATAGTAATTTCCTTTGTGCTAGACATGATTGAAGCACTTCCAAGGCTAACATTTTCGAAGGGGAAATTGCCAAATCTTCAACAATTTTGTAGTTCTGAGTAGCCCTCGCATGTGGATTGAAAGCTGATTTACGAAGCACACCTTTAGCAGGCTGTTTGACTACTAAGTCAGGATTTGGTTTCTTGATATGAAGAGGATCAGAAACTGAGGGATATGTAGCTGGTGTTGAATTAGAATTTTCTATTTCTTTACTAGTAACGGGAATTTTACTACCATAGTCCTGCGATCGTGTTGCAACCATCAAAATATCTGATGAATTAGAAGAAGATCCAATCATTTTACTATATTGAATTGGAAAAGGATCCTTCAAGACAGTAGGCGTGGGTGAACCTTTGACGAACTTAAAAACTTTGCAACTATGTGGACATTCCTTGGTGAAATGATCCTCATCATAGATAAGACAAGGATAACGAGGTTTCCATTTGTCATCATTTGATTCAGTTTTATTAGATTTTTCTTTAGTAGATGAGGTTTGTTTATTCTTTTTCTTCCCCTTTTCATTTTTTCTAGATTTCAACTTAGTAGATGAATCTACAATGTGAATATCGACATTAGTTTGCAAGGAAGATTCTCCTTTTGGTGAATCAGGTAAAGTTATTATAGGAGGAGTAATATTTGAAGATTTCTTCTTATTTTTAGTTGTAGTAACCAAACCGATTACACCATCAACAGAATGAGACCCTGAAGGAGATGTTGCTAACTGACCAGGACGTGGTAAATCAGGAATTTTCTCATACAAAGTTTCAGACTCGGTATATACCAAGTCTAGATATTGAGCTTGAGCAATAAATTGTTCTTCTGTAACAACTCCTGCTTTGGCTACATCTTCAGTGATTTTTGGTAGAAATGATTTAACAAACCATTCTGCCAATATTTGATCCAGGATAAAAACTTTTACCAAACGTCTTCTACATCTCCATTCATGAATATGATCTGATATATATGTAGACATAGATTGTTTTAGTGAAGTTAATAATTCTGTGCCATTGTCGTATCTGACTGGAAACTGAAAATGAGTTAAGAAGGAATTTTACAGGGCGTTTAAATTGTTAAACGAGCCTTGTGGTAGTTCAATGTACCACTTAGTAGCTAATCCTATTAATGTTCTCTGAAAAATTCTAAGTCGAATAGAATCGTTGATTAATCAGTTAGATGCGCACCAAAGGTGGTAAGTCATAACATGGTTGGAAGGATCCTCTCCTTTTTTTCCTTCAAATTTTTGGATTTCACTGGGAAACTTATGATTCATTGGTGGCCAATATGGATGGTAGTAGATGGGATCATTCGTAAGGCGAGATAAATCCGGGAAATCCAAAGTTGCTATGAACGGCAATCGACGGGTAGGCTTTTGTGGATAACCTTGTGAAACTAAACCAATCCCAAGAGGAGGATATCCAGGATAAATTGGAATAGGTTGTGCATTTGGAATCATATTACCTCCTAGATAACCAGGAATAACCAGACCAAACTGAGGTTGAACAAGTGTTTGATATGTATATCCAGGGTACGGTTGTTGTGGGTAGACTGGAGTTTGTGGAACAGGTCCATATTGATACGGACCCTGATATGGTTCATAAGTAAATTGAGGTTGAATCACTATTAATATACCTGTACCAGTTTTCCCTCTAGGTATCTGAATAGTAGTATGAATTTTCGGTCCAAACTACGGAATAGAAACCTGAGGAATCTGTATCGATGTTTGAGGGTCAGGTGTAACAGGAACTGTAGACACTATAGGAATAGGTGTGATAGGTTGAACAAAAGTTTGAACAACTATTTGTGGTGGAGTAATAGGTGAAATCGGACCATGTTTCTGAACAGAACCACATGAAAGTGTTGGAATTGAAATCTGGACTGGTTTTTGGGGTTGAATATAACCAACAGGTTGTCCTGCTTGATAATAAGGTACTTGCATATTTGATTGTAAATTTTGTTGGACCTGGGATGGATTCAACACCATTCCAGGATATGAGGGTCCCATTGAAGGTTGTACATGAGAAGGCCCATAACTGGGTTTAATAGATGACTGTTAATTAACTGGACAATTTCCACCGCCTTGTAACATTTGTTGTTCTGGATAGAACTGTTGTGCTAAAGGAGGTTCCAATCCTTGAGCAAGATACTGCCATTGAGGTTGATATGAACCTTGAGGCATGTACTAACTCTGGGGTTGATATTGACCTTGAGGTATGTACTGTCCCTGGGGTTGATATTGACCTTGAGGTATGTATTGTCCCTGAGGTTGAGATTAACCTTAAGGTATGTACTGTCCCTAGGGTTGATATTGACCCTGAGGTATGTACTGTCCTTGTGGTTGATATTGACCCTGAGGTATGTACTATCCTTGGGGTTTCCCCCGAGTCTGTATTTGGCTATTTTTAGGTTGCCCCCCAGGCTATTTATTACTACCTTGAGATGTGGGGTTCGAAATATTTCTAGACATCATATAAACTTGCTCATTGTTCAAAGTTCGAGTATTTGATTCATTCAGACCAAATGATGACGTTGGTTTGCTTGGAAAAGGAGATGCTCCTGAGAACATACCAAAGAGCGAATAATAGCCTATAGGAATAGACGGACCAACATAGAGAAATGTTTCTAGTGATTCAGAAAACATATATGACTCACCTGACATGTTTATCTGAGGTTTATAACCTATTGGTGTAGAGTAAAAAGGTATTCAGGGTGGTGAATACTGAAGACCTACGTTTTGCAGAAAATTTGTCAATGAAGAATACCAAGCGTATTGTCTAAAAGAACTGTAAAAAATTGATTCACGTTCTCTAAGTTCTAAATTTTCTGGAGTTGAATGGAGAATTGCTTCTTCTTCTATATCAGTGATTTCTTCTATACTAATGAGACCAGGAGGAAGATTTTTTGTGATCCGATTCTTCACTCTGGGTGAATCAGGATAATCAAGAGTTGGATTGGTTAATTCTAAAGTAGGTTCTAATGTAGCAGTTTCAGTTTGCGATTCAGAAATTTCAGGTTCTTTAGGTGATAATTCACTTGTTGTAGAAGCAACTTCGGTTAATTCGGAAATTGAAACCGTCTGTGGGGTATGTTTTGCTACTTACGATTGTTCTACTTCGAAATCAGGATGAGGCATTATAGATGATTCTCCTTGTTCCGTTAATCCAGTTCTCCTAATAACATTTGGTATTATAGATTTAAGTCCTTCTAGTTGGCTTGGTGTGTACTCGGGGGGTTTCCCCTGGGTTCTGTGCGATCGTCTTGGTAATTCAGCCACGATTAAAACATTTAACACACGAAAACAAAGAAAATTTCAATAAAAAATTCCTAAATTCGCTAAGAAACAAACAAATTATCACACGCCTATATAAAAATCTAAGAGATCAAAGCACGCACAAACAATAGATTCCCGCACCAAAAATACTAGTTGGTGATGAAATCCAACATCGTAGTATTTTAATGCAGAAATGGAAGTTGGAAAAATTACCCCGACAACCTGCTTAATGAAACAGGCTGGTGTAAATTTCTCCACTTAAACCATCTCGAGTGAAGATAACCCTCCGGAGAGTCCAAGTGAGTCTAGCTGACATCTACTCCAGGTACAATGGGATCTTCCCTCCACCATCACCTTGGGAAAGAATCCTAAATTTTATGGCCACTAAGGTCACCAACATCAACAAATATACCTGGGGGAATAGTCTACAATCCGATACACATGCAAGGGTAGAGTACCAAAGCTCAATCCCCTTGAATTATCCTTTACATAATCTAAGGTTTACAGACAAGTGACCCCAGGCTCCTCGACAATGGTTAATCCAAGCTTTACCATTGTTAATATGTGTATATCTTCTATTGTTCCCAATGAGGAAGGATTGATTACCTCACTAGTTCAGATATGATCTCTTGCGTGACTCCTTTAAGAGGAGCTTCCTAGAGCATACATGCTACTATTGGAATTTTCCTACCATAAGATCAACTAATTGTTTGTTTTAACTATCTTGGAGAGTTAACTAAAACCTCTTCCAAGACACTAGCCTGAGCTATATTGGTGGAAAGATCCCTAGAAAAATAAAAATTTGCTAGATTAATTTTAATTAAGCATTACTTTTAATTGGTTGTTTCTTAGGACAATGGGCATGAAAGTGGAACCTCAATGGTGTATAGTGATCCGACTCCAAAAAACTCTAAAATGCATCTATATGAGATAAAATTCATTCCTTTTCAATGAAATATATCTAAAAGAAAGAGGTGACGGATGCAATTGCTTTTAAAACATAAATCCTTCCTTTTAAAACAAGAATATATGAAAAGAAAACTTTTTCATGAGAACTCAATGATTAATTTCTCCAAAAGAAATCCCTTTTAATCATTCAAGTCTTAAACTACTAATAAAATAGTTTCCCAAAGAAAAGTATGATTACTTAGAAATCAAAATTCAAAACTAAAAATACTAATTTTTAGCTCTAAAAATTTCTAAAGATTTAAATTTTAAGACTAAAAACTCTAAAAATTTTGAGGATGTTTTGCTCAGTTTGTAATCTAACTAAGAAATCCTTTGATTATCTCAGCAAGGAATCAAAATCATCCAATGGTGGTTTTAAAGTGAAATTCAAAACTTATTGAACTAAAAGTCTCTTAATATTTGCAAATAAAAATTAAATATAATTCTCATAGAAGCAAGTTCTGTTATAAATTCAAAGGCTCGGCAAGAGAAAAATGAAATACCTGTGATCTAAGGTATGAAAAGGTTTATGATCTTTGAGCAACACAAAGACAAAGCAAAAAATCACTTATAAAATGAAAATCTTTAGAAAATAACTTAAAACTTAGGAATGCTAGAAGAAACTTTCACAAGAGGCTTTTGACAGTGAATACAAGTTTGGGTAATCACATAGAATCTTGTAAGTTGGTACCGGAAAAGAGAATTTTGATTTTTTCAAAAAATTTCTCAAGGTCTGCAGGTGTCAGTGTAACAAGCTGTGGTACCGCACTGTTTACACAGAGAAACTGTAGAGGAGACCCCACTGTTTTCAAAGAAAAAATGCAAAGACCAGAAAACATAAAGAAAAATAAAAAATTCTAAATCTAGTTTTCAGGGATTCTAAGGCTAATTTACCCAAACCAGCGCAGACTAATCAAAATCAGAAAAATTCTTTCAAAATTAAAACTCAAAGAAAAATAAAACTAAGTTCAAAACAAATTCCCCAGTGGAGTTGCCATTTTGTTAGGTAGATAAATCATTCTTGTGGACAAGAAAGATCTCCCTAGTATCACAAGGATAGCTAGAAACAAACAAGACAAATGTAAACTACTTTCTAAAGATTATATATGATTTAGAATTTTCTATGATGAAGAAAGGACCTACCTGTGATCCAATTCTAGTTGAATTCTTCTTTCTCGTCTCCAAGAAGTCACCTCCTAAGACCTGCAAAAAAAGACATGGAAGAGAATCAAAAGAACCTGCAGGATATACTAATTCAAAAATCACAAATATATCTTAATGATCAAGGATTTTAAGAAATAATTCATTCAAGTAAACACATAAACAACTTATTGATAAAACAAGATCCAATTGTATTATCTTTAAATAAAATAAGGAGTCTTACAACTGCATTTGCCTTGATGTCATACAGGTCCTTCAGGGGTCCGAAACAAGCATTTTCCTTTGGTCTGACAAGCCCTTCCACTCTTGAACTAGCCTAACTATGACTATGTAATCGTTCTCACAGCTAGCAAAAAGGGTATGTTTGTTCAGAAATTCCCTTCTCTATCGTAGCTACCAAGTACAAAGCAAGTACTAAGTGTATAAAAAATGGATAGAGAATTTTTACATATATGAGAATGTACCCTTGAGACTGAACCAAAGGCTCAATTTATAGGAGAAGGAATGTGGTTACTGCTCCAAAATGGAAGGGATAGAGTCCCCTTATCAAGGGATTAAGTTCCAAAGACCAAGGAATAGGCTCCTTTTATGAAGGAATCAATGTTCATGATAAATGGAGGGAGTAAGGCTTCGACTAGATAACACCTTCTAGAAGCTTCTAACTAGGAGAATATTTGACCAGTTGGGCTTCTAGAATTTACTTTCGCCTTCAATTTACCTTTTATAGGGGTCCACACTTTTAATGAAGAAAACGTGTGGTCGGCTCCATAGTTTTTAGAGCAAAAGGATGCAGTGTCGTAGGTAAGGCTAAGGAAAAGTGTGGTACAA
>CM076569.1:713774624-713874648 GCA_034641835.2 Pinus albicaulis
TGTTTTTATGATTTTTACAATCTTTTCTCCAAATTCAGGACTTGGTCTAGAAACTTTAGGGTTGTAGACTACTAAGGGAGCATTATATAGGTATTGATGAACCCATATAGATAGTAAAATGTCATGGTGACAAAATAATGTGTAACAAGTAGTGCCGAGAATTCTAATGAGAATATACATTTGAAGATCCTCCCTATCTGTGGTAGTATAATTATCTTCTTCTTGAGAGAGACTGATCCTACTAGAAAAATAGATAGGATGTTCCAGATTTCCCTCCCCTATTTGAGCGAGAATGGACCCCCAGGAGATCTCAAAAGTGTCTATATGCACATGGAATTCCTTCTTCCATCATGGGTTGGATAGGATCAACACATTGGAATTTTATCTTTCAAAGTGGAAAATGCAATTTCACATTCAACGGCCCAAAAAAAACGCTCAAAATTTTCCAAAAATCCCTCCAATGATGTAGTAATTATAACATAATTATGAATGAACCTGTGGTAGTATCCCGTCTGCCCCAAAGTTAATATTAACTACTTAACACTTGTTGGTGGTAGCACATTTAGTATCACTGCAACCTTACTAGGATATAAATAAACTCCTTACAGACTATTTTTCCAACCAATGTTCCAAAAGGGACAACAAAAATGCACTTATTTAAGTTCAGGCAGATCTATCATATCATTTTGGAACCAGATGAGGTGGTCTAAGGAAAATTCCCCAAAGCCTAGCAATCCCTTCACCAATTTTTCTAGGATAGTGGTAAATCCTAAGGGTGTACATGGGAAAATTCCTCAAGTTATTTCTGAAGAAATATGGAGGCATACAATCTTGTTTTGGACCTAGGAATCCCTTGAACGGTTTTCACAGGATTGTGATAAATACTAGTAGTGTATGTTCTTTTTTTTTCCCTAGGAGTCTCTTTATTTTTTTGGCAGGATTGCGGTAAAGCTTGGTAGTGTATGTTATTTTTTTTTTCTTATGAATCCCTTGAAAATTTTTGGATGGATTGTGGTAAATCTTGGTTGCTTATTTCATTATTTGGGGCTAGGAATCCTGTGACTGGTTTTGGCAGGATTTCGGTAAAGCGTGAGGGTGGAGGTGGTTTGATCTTAAGAAAGCCCTGGTATATTTGGTCTTGAGTACCAAATTCATACTTGGAATATGGAACAGGGGTGATTGATTGAAATAAATATTTGGTTAAGCTCAATCTATGGTCGGTTGGTATGTGGAATTCATTGACTTGGTTGGATTTTTTATATGTTAAAAATTGATTTTTTCTTATTGTATTTCATGAGTATTTATAATCTTTATTATGTGGCTTTGATGGCTATTCCATCATGGTTATTATTTTTGATATATGTTGGTTCTACTCATGGTTTTATAATTGGTTCTAGATATGGCTCTTTATATGTTTGATTTGTTGATGAATGGTTAATGCATGAGCTAATAGATGTTATTACAACTATTATGAGATGGAATTAGACCTTCCCGATGATTTTCAAATAAGTATGATACGCTTATGTTTAGATATGCATTCATGACCTGTAGATATCATGCTCTCAATATGTTTGATGAAATAAGTGTCATGGTTAGGTATGATTAGGTCAAGCCCTTGATTAAATTTTGCATTAATGGATTTTTCTCAATGTTATTTATTATTTTCTAAAGTCTCATTAAGTTTTGGGAAGTGGTATGGATACAAGCCCTGAAAATGTGGCATTGATTCTGTGGTCACATGCTCAAAACTAAGAAATTGGGATTGTAGTCACCATATTTCATGCTTATGCATGTGAATAAAGGTCTAAAATCACATGAATGTAGTGTTATTCATGCAGCTGGGAGTCTAGGTCAATGAAAAAGCAATATGACTCGGATTTTTTGAACTTGGAGGGGTGGTTTTGCTCTTGGGTGTCCTATAGGTCCGGAGGAAGGTTAGTTAAGTTTCAATTTTTTTATTCCAATTCCCTAAATGTACATAGGAGGTTGATTCATGTCATAGTAGCCCTAATCTCATGTTTATTCTAGCAAGCCGGTGAAAGTGGTTAAATATGGGAGGAGGTGTTACATCATTTCCATGGACTTCATTATAGGTTTTCCAAGGACATCAATACACCATGATTCCATCATTTTTGTGGTTAATAGGTTGAGCAAGGTGGATCAATTCATTGCAGTGAATTCTAATAATTCAGCTAGTGAGGTAGCTTAGATCTTCTTTATGGAGATAATGAGGTTGCATGGTGATCTAAAGAAGATCATATTAGCTATAGATGCCAAGTTCAATTCCATGTTTTGGAAGGATTTTTTTGCAGGATTGGGGATAGAGTTAGAATTCAGTACATCTTATCATCCATAGAAATATGGATAGACAAAGAGGTTTAAAAATATCATTGAGGATATGTTGAGGATGTATCTCATGCATCAACAGAGGAAGTGGGAGGGGTACCTTCCACTTGTAGAATTTTCACATGGCAATGGGTATAAGGAATCCTTAAGGATGAGTCTGTTTGAGGATATTTATTAGCATAGTTTTAAATATTCTATAAGTTGGAGTGATCTAGTGAATATGGTACTAATTGGGTCGAATATGTTGGCTGAGATGGAAAAGGAAATGTAGGTTATTAAAAGGAATTTGAAGGAAGCATAAAAAAATAAGAAGATTTATGTTAATCAACATATAACATTCAAGTAGTTTCAGGTTTGGGAGAATGTGTATATGTGAATTAAGCCCAAGAGGAGCTCCATGAGGATTAGATTATGTTCCAAGATGACATCTTGATATTGTGGGCCTTTTGAGATCCTTGAGAGGATTGGACGAGTCACCTGCAGATATGCACAACAACAGTGAAATTCCATGATGTTTTCGATGTTTCATTTCTTAAGAGATATGTTGAGGATGTTAATAATGTGATTTTTTGGTCTTTATTGTAGGTGGAACCAGAGGAGAGTTCCAACCAAAGCCTCAGTGCATTTTGCAGCAGAAATAGCTCATGCTTTGAAACTAATCAATCAAGCAAGTCAAAGTGTAGTGGAAGCACTTTGGGTGTAATGAAGCTACATAGGAGATGACTAATAAGATGAAGGCTTTGTGTCCTTCCATGTTTTTTGGTTGAGTATTTTTTTTTGTTATATTTGTTTTTCCTTATGTATATGAATATGTGTACTATAAATATGGAAATGAGTTGTGTTATAAAGCTCCAATAATTAGTTTGTTGTGAATACTAGTGAGCCCTGGTATTGCTATAAGAGAGTTACAACTCCCAGAGGCTACTAATCTTTAACTATCAATCCAAGTTTTCTAAAAATTTTGAGGTGATAGTACTATATGCAAAATAGATGAGCTCTACTCATGCCATCCTCATCTTAGTTCTATTATGAGGTGATAGGAACTATTGTTACTCTGAGAGAGAGAGAGAGTCTATCAAACTTCTAATTGTAACTCAATACTGCAAACAAATAATGAACACTATTATACCTGTTGTAAATGAAGCCATATTGTATTGCACTATTTCAACTAACTAACCTCTACTTTTTTAATGAAGAAACTACCACTTACTCTAGCTATAAGGAATGAAATTACACTAGATTGCATTAATTCTATTAACTACTCAACGAAATTGTATGAAGGGAAATAATATATATTCACACACACACACACATAATAAATAAAACATGATTTAAATTTTACCTATTGCATGCTAGCTGATGTATTAGTGATGCTATTTATATGATGAGCTAACACACTAAAACTACTCTATTTTGTAGCAAAAGGAAAAGGACTTTGAGTGGCCTAGGGGAATCCTTGAAACAATAATTCAAAGTTGGAGGTCAACTAAGGCCTATAATAATTTCATATGAGGTGTATGATCTATTTTGGAGTGAATAAGGTGGCTCTGACCACTACTACAGGAAGACCTATAATGCTATAGGAAATAGGTCGAGAGGGTTTTGAGGCTGGAAATGGTGGAATGGAGATGAGGAAGAATGAGGGAAAGGTTTATATAAATTGATTGGGGTGACCAACTCCCTTTTCCAAACTTAGAACCCTTGGAGGGCTTGTCTTGCACTATGAAGGCTTCTCATGGTGCTCATTAATATGGATTTCAAAACAAGGTTATGGGTAATAGAATGAAAGGGAAAATTAAGGAGGGTTGAAGTCCAAGATGATAGTGCTCAAAGGGGTTCTTCTCCAAAGTTGTAGCTAGTCCTGCAACTAGAAATACACTCATACATTGACCATTAACAAATTATCATGTTAAACTGTGGAAAATATGTGCTAAATCAAATTCTATTTAACTGAAGCTAACATTCACGTAAAACATAAATCCAACTTATAATCTACAACAAATTTATGATAAAGAGAATGAAAACTACTTTATGCTTTCCAATAAATCATAAGCTAAATATTTTTGGTATTTTGTTGGAGACCTTTCTCCTCAAGCTCCAATGGAAGAGGTGAGAGAGATAGACTTCCAACATAGTTTTGATGGTCTTATGATGTTTCTAGAATGAAATGAAATAAACTAAAATAATGTAGCATAAAGGAAACATAAAAATACAAAAGAGATACTGTAGCCAATGGATTGGGTCGTAACCCATGAGCTTCGGTCCTCTGAAATCAAATCAATGAGGCAAACCAACTTCTCATTCTCATTTTATAACAGGTATCCTACATCAAATCATCAATCATGATTTAAATTTTACCTACTGTATGCTAGCTCATGTATTAATGATATTATTTCTGGGATGGGCTAACACACTAAAACTACTCTATTTTGTAGCAAAAGGAAAAGGAATTTGAGTCACCTAGGGGTATCCTTGAACAAATAATTCAAATTTAGAGGTCATATAAGGCCTATAATAAGTTCATATGAGGTGTAGGATATATTATGGAGTGAAGAAGGTGGCTCTGAGTGCTTTTACAGGAAGGTTCTATAGGACCCACGTTTTGGTACAAGAAGTCCTGTAATGCTATAGGAAATAGGTCAAGAGGGTTTTGAGGCTAGAAATGGTGGAATGAAGGTGAGGAAGACTAAGGAAATTTTGTTATAAATTGATTGGGATGAAAAAATCCCTTTTCCAAGCTTAGAACCCTTGGAGGGCTAATCTTACACTAAGAAGGCTGCTCGCGGTGGTCATTAAGATGGTTTTCAAAATAGGGTTATGGGTAGTAGAATGAATGGGAAAATGAAGGAGGGTTGAAGTCCAAGATTAAGGTGTTGAAAGGGGTCCTTCTCCAAATTTGTATCTAGTCCTAAAAATATTACATACACTCATACATTAACCATTAACAAATTATCATGTTAAACTATGGAAAATATGAGTTGAATCAAATTCTATTTAACTTAAACTAAAATTCACCTAAAGCATAAATCCAACCTATAATCTATAATATATTTATGATAAACATAATGAACACTACTTTATCCTTTCCAATGGTGATAAAATGAAATTAAATCAGCGAAAATATTGAATCATAAAGGAAACATAAACATAAAAAAGAGATATTGTAGCCAATGGATTGGAGCCTAACCCACAAGCTTCAGTCCTCTGAAATAAAATCAGCGAGGAAAACCAACTTCTTATTCTAATTTTATAATAGGTATCTTACATCAAAATGGTAGTAAAACATATGTCTAATGTAGAGTCAAGAGCTCTCTATATTCCTGTAAAAATAAAATCCTAATGATATCTTTCTTATGTTTATTTACATTAATGGGAAGCTACCATAAACTCCCTAAAAAGTAGGAATTTGTCTCTTATTTCTTTGATAGGTGTGGAGCTTGGCTCCCTCCTAACATTCACTTCCTTGGTTGCCTTTGAATTTTAACTATTGGAGGAGGATATTAGGTGATCTTGGGCTGATTGTGGAAGCTAAGAAGGTGGAAAACCTTCCTATAATTGATCCTTCTTTTCTACTTTGAGGCCTCACTTGGAATCTGACTCAAAAATAACTTTATTTCCTTTATTTCATGTAGTTAAACCATGTTAGGCTTCAATTCATGGAAAACCTCTTGCACATTTCTCACTAAGAAAAATATGACAAATATAATCAAATGTGAGAGAGAGAGAGAGAGAGAGAGAGATTTAAGAAGCTAGAAGGTGATTTTGTAACCCCTTAATATATGCCTAATGATGAGCCTCATCCAATACATCATCGATTTGTGTTATAAATATCTAATAAGAAGTATGGTGTTCATGGTTTCAGTGGCTTGGAATGATGTAACTGATGCATTGAGTTGTGTTATAAATCTCCATGGGAAACATGTTTTTCTGGTTATAAGTGTCATAGAATACCGTGGATGGTGTTTCCCCAAGAGGGAGAGGTTTGTCACAATCCCTAGTTAAATTTCCCTGTACATAAAAAATTACAAAACTCATGGGACACATATTCCAAGCTGAATGGCGGGAAAAATATTATAGTCAACATCATGTGTTGGCTATTTAATGGCTATGGAAATTGGAAAAGGAACCTAAAAATGAAAAGAGGCAATAATTGGAATTTAATTATGATAAATGAAGGAAAATAGGAGAAAAGGGAGATGAAAATGCGCATATGTGCATGCAAAGGAAATTAGAGAAAAATTGAAGGAAAATGAATAAAATAGAGGCATAAATAATAGAAATGCATTAGATAAATAGTTCACAAATTTTGGATATTAGAACTTTTGTCATCCCAGTTTTGGCTCTCTCCTTTCATTCTCTCTCTCTATACTCTTGAACACTTACTCTATTCTTGGAACATTATAGCATTCTCTTGGACTTGGAAGAAGAGAAACGGGGAACTAAAAGGAGATAATACGATCAATACCTACAACTAGATTTCCTTGCAGGTAAAAATTTGCGTTGGTGATTTCCTTGTTGGTTTATTTATGCATGATGCATGCTTATGATTCCTTGGTGATGTGTCGTAATTGGCATGGATATCTTTGTAGATTGACAATAGTTTTAGCCTTGCATTTCCATTTCCTAGATATCCATGGGGTGGTGGGTTCCCCATTTAGAAGTTTTTATTGGTTCCCAACTTACCTATGGCTATAGGTTTGAAGAGATGCTTTTGAGCCTTTAAAAAAATTCAGATCCCAAGAGACTATGGGTTGACTTACTAGTCCCTTGAGCTTGCGAGTTGGTATAAACACTTTGGATCCCTATAAGAACTTTGGATTTATGGACTCTTTAGGTTGAGTTAATGGTTCTTGAAGCCTTGGATAGCTTGGGTAGAGACAAATATGGTTGATGCTAGTTATTTCTAGACCATATAGGTGAGATAACTATGGTTGAGGGTTGAGGTGGTTTTGCCTCTAGGAGCCCTTTTTGGTTCTATTATGATTTAACCCTTATGATCCCACATTCATTCTTGGAATATGGAACGAGGGTTATTGGGTGAAAGAGAGACTTGGTTCAGCCCAATATCTATTTGGGTTGTATGTGGAAGTCACTGAATTGGTTGGTATTTTCATATGTCATTATGAGCTATTTCCCTGTGGTAATTTATGATAATTTGTATTGATTATGATGGTGATATTATGGCTAATTTTCCATGGTCTCTATTATGGTGATATGATGTATTCTATCTATGGTTCTTGTCATGTTTGGATAAGTTATTAAATGTTTGATGAATTCATGGGATAACTAGTGTTATTACAACTAGCTAGAGAGGGCATAAATCCTTCTTAGTGATTGTTAAATGATTTTTAGATGTTTATTATTAGATATGCATTCATGGCCCTATAGTTACTATAGAAACCCTAAGAAATTTCTTCAAGAATTCGTCATTTGATAAATAAATATCTTCCCAAACTCGAAGTGATCAAACACAAAGTATTTCATTCTTCCAGCAACTGGATACCGCAATTCAATATCCAGTAACTCAGAATTTCAATTTTGGCCGTCCTTGAAGCTATAGAAACACTACATTTTTCACTTGTGCGAGATATAGAGCCCAAAAAATATTTTACTTCCTTCTTTGTGGATTATCCTTACCTTTTGTACCTTCGATCTTCCTTTCTTGCTACTATTAGCTTCAAACCAAAAATTTTCTTGTGATATTCAAGTTGTGAGTGAGTGAGTGATGAAAGAGGTTGAATCTTCTTCTTTATAAATCCTTTTCAAGAGGTCAAATTTCCTCCTTTGGGCCTACTTGAAGATTTGAAGGTCGAATTGTACATTAAAGGTTTTGGGGGCCCTACAGACTCAAAATAAATTATTTTACAAGATGCATCTTCCCTGAAAGTCTCTTATAAAGATGATGTTGACTCTCTTGACACATGAAAATAAATCCTATGTGTAGAAATTTTAATAAAAATTATGTATTGCCTTGATTCCCCTGATCTAACAATTATATCCCACTGTTAAATACAAAATCGCTTCTACAAAAATTCTTGTGGAAATTTAAAACACGATCGCCAATTGCAAACACATGAAGAAAGATCATTCACACATAACACAAATGTTTACTGGGAAATTTTATAGCTAAAAAAAAATTTATCATATATTATGTCTATATCATGGATCATGAAACAATCTCATACAAAACTCTAATCCAAGAGCTCTCAATACAATATACAATCGTCTCACACTGTCTTCCAGAAATTGACAAATGCCTTAGCCAAATTTATGCCTCACAATAGCCTGCCTCCACTGTGCAATCCAAGCTGATTACAAAGACCAATTCAATGCAATTAGACCCTCCTTGATTGTGCAATCCTCATGAGCATATCCAGTGTGTGTTTTTCTTTCAAGATTCTAATCCAATATAGTACAAGTGATAGTCAAATGTCCCTTTCACCTACCTCTCAACTGGGTCTCCATTGGATGTAACATGCATGTAGTTAAAAATAGTAAATCTTTAGTTGCACGTGAGATCAATCCATGTGAATTAATTTAATATTTAATTCGTTGATATCTCACTAGTGTATCTTTAGTTACAACTAGCACAACTGAGTTTAATTGAGTTAAAAGACTTTAAAACTCACATAACTACACATCCAACTCTGTTACAACTTCAAATCACTCAGTTACAACTAAGTCCACTAGCATGTCCTACCAACCAACCTTAGAACTTGAAATTCCTTCAGCTAACTGGTTTGCCACTTCAGTTAACTAATTGCAAGTGCTCCGTGAGAATAGATTAATATTTATTGTCCAACTATTATTAAGGGATAATAATATTCGGCATGCATCTATAAATAGACATGTGATCTATAAATAAAATTGGCACATACATATAAAAAAAGAACATCATCTATAAATATAATTTTCTCACCATCTATAAATAAACTTCTGCTGTAAATATAATTTTCTCATCTGTTCTAAAAATAGACTTACATCTAAAAATAGCCTGAGGGTCCATCCTAGTGTAGGTGCTTGATTTTCACTAGGATCATCATCTTTTTGAATCTCAACACTATGACCTAAAAAACCCTAGAAGCATTAAGAACATACTTTTACCTAGAATACCATCAATAAGAAGCATGAAACCCATGCTTTAAAATTATAACTTTTAATTTTTGTTTTTTTTTGTTACTTAAGATATACATATTGAAATGCGTACAACAATAATTATGAAGACCAAAACTAGTTACATTTCCAACATTTCAAGCATGGTTATGTTGGGTGTGGAGCCTGATTTTCATCTTGATTCAAAGATCTTTGTTTCAATCGGATGTATACCCCAGGAAGACTGTACACCCATCCATGTGGGGGGGTGTGGGGAGGACTTTTCCCCCCCTGTGGGGTCTTGACGGGCTGCCCCCCCCCCCCGGCAGGGGGGTCCGGGGACTAGTGGTCCTCCAGTGGGGGTTTCGGGGGTAGTGCCCCTAAAGCTAAAAACATATATAAAATTTCCTTGTAAAAGTATTGTAATTTATAGTCAATCTGGGTCATTCATTAGGCAAATGATCTGACAGTAGAAGTTATGTTTAATTTAGGGTTTTTTTCCCTAGAAGGAAACCCCTCGTTTTGTATGAGGGAATTGTAATTGCGGTTGTGTATTGTATGTGTATTCTCATAGCGATAAATAGATAGGGAGACTGTGAGAGAGAACAAAGGACATTAAAGAAGATCTTCTTTAGGTTGTGTCTCTTCATTTTTTTGGATAATAGAAAGGAAGGACTGGCTATTTGGGGTGGACGTATCCCAAATTGGGTGAAGCACATATATCTATGTCTATCTGGTTTTATATGTTTTCTTGTGTTTGTGTTTCTTCATATTGTATGTGCTACATTTCTCTGTAATATATAATTTTCTAACAACTAGTATTAGAGCCAAAGGTCTATTTCACTGATAAACTCGTAGGAAAGAAGGGTTCCTGGTCTGAGTGGGAGCAATGGCAGAAGATGGTGTTTAGGGTCAAGAAATTTAAGGGCCAAAACTACGCATTGTGGAAGATGTAGATGGAACATTATCTGTATAAAAAATATCTGTACCTACCATTGAGCAGAAAAATGAAGAAGCAGACGACCATGACAAATGCAGAATGGGATATTCTCGATAGAAAGGCACTTGGAATAGTACGGTTGTGCCTCGTGGCATCGGTAGTCTTCAATATTTCGAAGGAAAAGACAACAGAGGGTTGGATTAAGGCAGTCACAAAACTATATGAAAAACCCTTGGCCTGAAACAAGGTATTTCTTATGAAACATTTATTTAATATAAATATATCAGAATCTGGATCTATTGCAGACCATTTAAATGATTTTAATATAGTTACCAGGAAGTTAAGGTCTGTAGCGGTAAAATTTGATGATGAAGTTAGGGCTCTGTTATTTCTGTGCTCATTGCTAGAAAGTTGGAATGGTTTAGTTATGGCCATTAGTAACTCTGTCTTTGGATTTAGTACTTTAAATTTTGATGATGTTGTCAGTGCTATCCTTAGCGAGGAAATGCGACAGAAAAGATCCAGTGAGACATCGGGTAATGATTTGAGTGCAGAGACAAGTGAAAGAAAAAATGGAAAGAGGAAAGAGATAAACATATCCTAGTAAATCAAGGAAAGGTAGATCCAAGTCTAGATTAGGGATAGTGTGCTGGAAATGTGGAAAGAAAGGACACCTGAAGAAATATTGTAGATCTCATAAGGGAAAAGAAGGAGATTCACAACAAGAAAACAATCATGAAGCAAATGTGACAGGTGATGTGCTACAAGATTCTTTGATTATTTCTTTAGAAAATGTTACCGATTCCTGGGTTGTAGATTCAGGGGCCTCATTCCATGAAACACTTGATAAGAAATATTTTCATGACTATGTTCAATGAGATTTTGGACAAGTTCATTTGGGTGATGATAAACCCTGTAAAATTTTTGGAATGGGTAAAGTCCTTGTAAAAAAGTAGAATGGAAATCAATGGTTATCAGAGGAGGTAAAGCATGTTCCATGTCTGAAGAAAAATCTAATTTCAATAGGGCAGTTAGGTGGTGAAGGTTGTGTGACAACTTTCACATATAAAATTTTGAAGGTCACGAAAGGAGCCCTCGTAATAAGAAAAGGAGAAAAGGTTGATACATTGTATTTATGCAATGGTATTTCCACCTCTGTTAATTCTTTAACTTCCAAAGGAGTAGATGCATCACTATGCCATCATAGGCTTAGACACATGAGTGAGAAGGGCATGAAGATTCTTCACTGAAGAAATTTGATGCCAAGCTTGAAGAATACTGATTTGGATTTCTGTGAGAATTTTGTTTATGGAAAACAGAACAGATTCAGATTTCTCAGAGTTGGAAAAGAAAAGAAGAGAGAAAAATTAGAGCTTGTGCATGCATATGTATGGGGACCTGATCAGGTATCATCTCTTGGTGGCTCTCGTTATTATGTTACTTTTATTGATGATGCAACTAGAAAAACTTGGATTTATTGTATTCATAATAAATATTATGTATTTGATACTTTCAATAAATGGAAAGCTTTGGTTGAGACTGAGATAGGAAATAAGTTGAAGTGTCTCAGATCAGACAATTGAGGTGAATAATTCAGCAAAGAGTTTGATAGGTATTGTTCAGAGCTTGTAATTCGCAAAGAGAAGGCAGTTCAAAGAACACCACAAGGACTAGTGTGTCAGAAAGGATGAACAGAACAATCATGGATCTTCTAAGGTGCATGAGATTGCATGCAGGATTGCCTTTACAATTTTGGGCAGATGTTATAGATATTTTTGCTTATCTAATAAATAGAGGGCCTTCAAGTTCCTTGGATGGTGGTATTCCAGAGGAGGCATCGACAACTAAAAAGGTAAACTAATATTTTTTAAAGCTTTTTAGTTGTAAGGCCTTTGTCCATATTAATAAAGAAAATAGAACAAAGCTTGAGGAAAAATCAAATAAATGTACCTTTATTGGATATGGTGTTAATGATTTTGGTTATCGCTTATATGATTATGAAATTCACAAAATCATTAGGAGTAGAGATGTAATGTTCAATGAAAAGGTCTTGTATAAGAATAAGTTGTAGGAAAAGAAACAGGAAAAATAAAACAAAGAATAAACAGTTCTTGATGAGATCATAGAAAAAGTAAAGGTGCCTTAAAATACTAATAATCAACAGCCACAACAACAACAACCACCACAACAGCATCATGCACCTCAAACACCGGAAAGTGGTGTCAAAAGATCTATTAGGATAAGTATACCCCCTGAACGATACTCTCCTTCATTATATTATTTATTGTTGACTGATTCTGGTGAACCCGAATGTTATGAAGAAGTAATGCAGGTTGAAACTAGGAAGAAGTGGTAGCTAGCCATGAAAGAAGAGATGGACTCCTTAATACATAACCAGACTTGGGACTTAGTCAGGTTGCCTACAGGTAAAACAACATTGCAGAATAAATGGGTTTACAAGCTAAAGGAAGAAGATTGAGGAAAATAGAGGTACAAAGATAGACTTGTGGTGAAGGGGTTTGCACAGAAGAAAGGTATTGATTTAGATGAAATATTTTCTCTTGTTGTTAAGATGACTTCAATCAGAAGTATTTTAATTCTTTTAGCAGTGGAAGATTTTCATATTGAATAGTTAGATGTGAAGAGAGTATTTCTCCATGGAGATTTGAAGGAATATATCTATATGCAGCAACCAGAAGGATATGATGAGAAAGGGAAGGAAAAATTAGTGTGTAGGTTAAAGAAGAGCTTGTATGGCTTAAAACAGGCTCCAAGGTAGTAGTATCTAAAATTTGACAAGTTCACATTTGAACAAGGTTATATTAGGTGTCACTCTAATCATTGTGTTTATTTGAAAAAGAAAAATGATGGCAGATATGTTATATTATTATTTTATGTAGATGAAATGCTTGTTGCAGGGTCTAACATGTGGGAAATAAATGTGTTCAAAAGAAAATTGGCAAATTCATTTGCAATGAAGGATTTTGGAGCTACAAAACAAATCCTTGGTATGCAAATAACTAGAGACAAGAAAAATCACAAATTAACATTATCTCAGAATGAGTACATACAAAAGGTGTTGAAAATATTTAATATGCAGAATGAAAAACCAATTAGTACACCTTTTGTTAGTCATTTCAAACTTAGTAAGAATATATGCACCAGGACCTAATAAGAAATGGATTATATATTTAAAGTTCCATATGCATCAACGATGTGAAGCTTAATGTATGCAATGTTCCGCACAAGGCATGATATTGCACATGCTGTGGGAGTTGTAAGAAGGTACATAAACAATCCAGGAAAAAAACATTGGATGGTAGTGAAATGGATTCTCAGATATTTGAGAGGTACCACAAATCATGTATTATTCTTTGGTGGTTCAAACATTGCTCTATAGGGATATGTTCATGTAGATATGGTAGGTGACAGAGATAACAGGAGGAGCACTATAGGGTATCTATTTACTGTAGGTGGAATAGTTGTCATTTGGGTTTCAAAAACCCAAAGTGTTGTTTCACTTTAAACAATAGAAGTAGAGTATGTTTCTGCTACAGAGGCTCGTGAAGAAATGATTTGGTTACAAAGTTTTATGGATGAATTGAGTAAGAAGCATGATATGGGCACGTTATAGAGTGATAGCTAAAATGACATTAATCTTGCAAATAACTCATCATTTCATTCCAATAATAAAAACTTACAACTCAAGTACTATTTCATACGGTCAGTGTTGGAAGATGGACAATTGAAGCTGGAAAATCCACACACTAGCCAGAATCCTGTAGATATGCTAACAAAAGTTGTAACCAGGGAGAAACTGAGATTATGCTCAGTTTCAATTGGACTTCAAGTATGATGATGAAGATGAGGAAAAACCAGGTACAAAGTGGATTCATTTTCCAGCAAATGAAGCAATGGTGAAGTTGCTACAATCAGTGTCCAAGTGGGACATTGTTGTGTGTGTAGCCTGATTTTCATCCTAATTCAGAGATCTTTGCTTCAGCTATATGGATACCCTAGGAATAATGTACACCCCTCCACGTGGGGGGGGGATTCCCCCCCCCACAGGGATCCGAGGGGGTTTCCCCTACCCCCCAGTTAGGTGGTGTAGGGGCCAGCAATCCCCGATAGGGGCTTCAGGGGATATGGCCCCAAAGCTAAAAATAGATGTAAAATTTCCTTGTAAAAGTATTTTAATTTCTAGTCAATCTAGGCCATTCATTAGGCAGATGATCTAATGGTAGAAGTTATTTTTATTTTAGGGTTTGTTTCCTTAGAAGGAAAGCCCTCGTTTTGTATTAGGGCATTGAAATTGTGGTTGTGTATTGTATGTGTATTCTCAGAGTGAGAAACAAATAGGGATACTATGAGAGAGAATAGAGAATATTAAAATGGAACTAATGTAGGTTTTGTCTCTTCATTTTGCTGGATAATAGAGAGGAAGGATTGGTTGTTCATGGTGGACGTAGCCTAAATTGGATGGACCACATATATCTGTGTCTCTCTAGTTTTATATATTTTATGTGTTTTTGTTTCCGCATATTTTATGTGTTGCATTTATCTATATAATTTTCTAAGAGGTTACTCGATAACATATATATTTTATTTCTTCACGAGTCATGGATGAGGCCTTAGGAGATTTAATTGGTGCAGTATCTTTCTATGGAGATATAATGATAGTAATCCTCTTTATCATAAATTTTGGTCACCAAATAAAATTGGATATTCTAAACAAAATTTATGTTGTATGTAAGTTACGTACCTTTAAAATTATAATTGGGAGAATATCTAAGAGGTTGACCTATTTCTTGACATATATATGCGATTTGATCCCTTTTAAACCTAAAATTTTGGTCTATAATACTATAATATATATTCTATATAATTCCATAGTTCAAACCATAATTTTATGGTCCAAGTGAGAGTTATGGTAACTTTCCCAAAACTTGGTTTTTTTTGGCCTCTTCCCAAGAGAAAAATTGTAGACTTTTCCACATTTATGATTCTTTAAAAAATATTTTTAGTTTTTTACCTAATGTACCTTGATATGTCTTCTCAATTTTCTCAATTTCCACCATTTTAAACATCTTAGAAAAAATTATAGTGAAAATACCAAGATTACTCATTTGAAACAAATTTCAAAACCAATCACAACCCTAACTTCCATAGGGTATATCTCATATAATATATAGAACCAAATATTTAATTTTAGCTAGATTTTCATCAATATCTCTCCTCAATATCCTAAACATTTCACCATCTAAAATTTCGATGAAAATAAGTTATAGTGAAAAAGCCACAATGAAATTCTTGAAGCAGAAAAATCGTAGGTTTGTGTGCTCTAATACTAGATGTTACGAACTTTGCACCTTAAAATTCATAAGAAACCAATAACTATAGTACACATTGAGGGGGGGGGGCTCCTTTTACAATGAATATAATGTAAAAGGTAGTATTTGATGATCTTAACATTAGGTATCCTTAGTATATATATAAGAGACCACAAATACAATTATAATAAAATTCTACCATGAAAGGTACTAGCCTACATAATAATATAGCAATAGAAATGCAATTACTCAATATCTAGTGATTAATAAATGATTTTAGGGATAGGATGGGAGTTGTATTGGCTTCGTAGATCATATATTTTGACCTATAGTCTATCAATGCATTAGTTGTGGCCATCCAAGGATTACCAAGGATAAGTATACACCCATTGAGTCTAGCTTTAGTTTAAAAAATGAAAAATTAGGTTGGGAACTCCCAACAATCAATTGATATAATTATGTCCTCCAAAAATCCTTCTAGAGTAAAAATTGATCTACATGCATGTTGAAGGAAAATATGTGTATGCCATAATTGTTCTCTTAATCTCAATATTAGCTAGGTTTCCTTGTTAATTACATTAATTGTATCTCCCAAATCCACTAAACTACTCTATATCAAAAAATTTGTGATGTTCACATCAACTATAGGAATCCCTAGATCAAAATACTTGTGAGTAAAGACTTTTCTTAAAGCTAGGTTCGAAAGCATCCCTGTAACATTAAATACATGGGGTATTTTTTCCTTCTCTTAGGTTTATTAATGCATATTTACATAATGTATTTATTGCATATTAGTACATATTTAATGGATTTAATGAGTGCTATATTCAAACATATTTCTTTCATTCTCATAAAAGATCATTTTTTATATGTTGTAGGTCTTATATATCTCTAGCATTTCAGGATAATGTACATCTTATTGAGCATCCTAACTACTTGGTTCTATATTCTATCAGATATTGTTTTAGCAATTCCCTGTTGGTCCTTTCCTCATTTTATTAATGTGGCATAGCCACTTTTCCTACATTATGCACCTTGGTATTCTTCCTTCAACCTATGTATTGAAGGGAATTTTCTCATTAGATTTTTCTCTTCAGAAATTCCATAGAAATCCATTATGATTTCCACATCCATTATTGGCATGTTTATTTATTCATTTGAGATAGAAAATACCCAGGATTCTAATAGAATCTTCTTGCTTCATATTTCTCTTCATGGTGTCCATTTACATATCGAATAGATGTAAAAAAATATTTTCAAGTATTCTAAAAACCTTCACATTTCATTTTTTGTGAGATTTGTAGCTATAGATTTTAAATATTTTTGGGAACAATTTATACTACCCTTGTTCTTTTTACTTGTATATGAGGAGTAGTTTTTTAACACTTCCTTATGCCATCATAATATAACTATAAAATTTCACTATTGGCAAGTAGGTTCAAAGTGTCCATTAACACTTCACTCACACCTTTAAGAATCTCAAGTATTGTAGATTCTCGATCTATTATTAAAATTTGAGCCCTATTGTAACTATGTTGAGATATTTATTCATAATACTCTAGTGATTCACTCTCTCTTTTTATCATTCTAAATATCTCATCTCTAGTGTCTAGAATTACAACAATCCATGAATTTCTTTATGAAGGTTTTCTTCACTTTATGGTGTACCTGTACATTACCTCCTACTATTTTTAGAAGTTACTACTTATATTTTTCCTTTTTTTAGTAGGAATTTCCATGTATGCTGACATGCAGTAATGATTTGGCATTGACTAGGTAGTGACATGGTACTATATTATCCATTAATGCACACTTCCCTATCCATAGCCTAAATATTCACAAGTGAATAATTACTTCTTATTTATAGTCACATACCTTATCCAAAACATTATACTCTTATCGCTTTATCATAGTAATCCTTATCCTCTAACCTTTCCCTATTCTGGGATCCTTTCTTGAGTTCTTTAATTAAGAGTTGCATGTGTGATTTCTTGCTTTAATTATCACTTATTTATGGCTCATTGTATCCTTATCCAACCCTATTATTGACCCTAACTCTATTTTAGACCATATAAACCCATCTTTGGGATATTTAACTGAATCTAAGGAAGATTTATTCTCCATTAGTTGTGCATGCACAATGAACCAAAAATTGTGAAAATTAGTCATTTGCATGAGTGATTTGTTTAATTGTACTCAAGTCAAGCATAATTATTTAGTCCCTTGACAAGAAATTCAAATTGGTATTTTAGTCTCTTAGTCTATTTTAGTTTTATTTCTTTCTCTATCCACTCTTTTTCATGCAATTGTTAATATTGTTGTTTTTTACACAACCATATATTTTACTTCTTAAAATCCAACATGGTATCAAGGAAATTAAGGATTTTCTAAGAAATATGTTGACATTATTGTATGCCATATAATATTGAACAACCCAAATTGAATGGATAAACTCATCATTAGTGTGATTCATACTCCATTTAACTATTTGAGGGGAATCCCAAGATCTTTCTTCTAATATGAAGTAAAGGAATTTATAGAGTAATTATGCATACTAAAGAAAGTCCCAATTTATCTGTAGAGAAGGAAAGGTACTTTCACAAATTGAATATGGACTACATGATCTTATGGTTGTCTATTTATATATATTTTCTCTCTCATATTGATGCTTTTACAACTCCCAATGAATCATGGACTAAGTTGGAGGGATTATTTGGAAATATGGACGAGTTGAGAGGACATTAATTGGAAAATGAGTACACATATTCGAGCCCAATCAAATTTAAAAACTACAATACTTATTCTTTAGGTTTAATATTATAATTCAAAAGGCTAAAGCATGAAACATTTATAGAAAGTGGAATAACCTTATCCTTTGAGTTATTTCAAAACCAAGAATTTAGTATTCCATGTTTTTTTATCCATTCCATAGTACCAGACTTTATATGGGAAAAACCTAGAAGATCCACTATATATATGATTTCATAGATTCACTCATTAATGAGAAAGATAATATTATTAACATGGGGGATATAAAGATACGCAAGAACCATGTACTGACAGTACATGATGATAGTAAGAAGAATAAGTATAAACCAAGGGATCTTAATCATATAGATGAAGAAATAATTGAATCCACTAAGGAGATTTTGATTATCAAGGGAGGGAACTACAATAAGGAGAGGGAAAAATGAAACAATTACAATAAATAATTTCATCCAAATAGTTCTTATGGGATGAAATCCATTGATCTTATGGCTCAAGTACTTCAACAACACAAACTTGTAAATTGAATATCAACTAGTGTCAAGAACATGACTAAAGACAAGCTAAAAAAGGATCAAGACAAGGGTCATGTTTTGACTTATATCACTTAATTATTTGATATATAGATTGTAAACTTAGGTGTGTCTAATCATATGTTAGTTATTTTTCTTGCTTGATACCTTGTTGTATACCTCGTATGTTTTTGGGATAAAAAAGTCCTATGATATTACCAGAGAAGGTTAAGAAAAAATTGATTATGGAAGATTTAAGAATGTGTTACATGTTCTTAAACTCTAAATGAATCTCCTCATTATATATCAAATTACATAATTAAGTAAATGTAAGTGATTTGAGTTCACACTAGAATCAATGATAATTTCTAAGATGGTAGATGGTTCTAGAGTTGAAATTGGTCATGTGGATCATAATTTTCAATTATATACCTTCTTCAGTTTCATTGCTAAATCATATTAGTTTTATCTGCCAAATCATTCAAATGAAGGAAATAAATAAAACTTATATTACAAATTTGAGTAAGGTCCTTTGCATCTACTTCATCATGAATTCTTTACCATTTTCACTTCTCTTTAAGGAATATATTTGGTTGTTTTACACATTATTCATATATAATTTATGATCATATTTTACAATATTAGTTAAAATTCCATGAGTAGTATGTTTGAAATCGAAATCGGAACCGATGGAAGGCACATCTTACTTTGTACATAACTAGTAAGCTAGTGGGTGACACTACCAAGATATAGAGAATTATATCTCCATTTGTTTGTACTCCATGTGAAATCACTACTTTTACAAGAAAGTATAGAACTCAAATAGTAGCTTTGAGCTTATCACATGATGGGACAAGATAGTTTTGTGGACATATCCATGATGGTATTTTTGATCATCAACACCATCCTTCTTCATAGCAACCACATAGTACACATTCTATCCTTTTATATTTCTTTGGGGGGAGGATTATTCCCATTAGTTTTCCCACTTTAAATAACACTTTAAAAAAATAGCTTTTTGCATAATATTTTTCTTATATGATTACCTAATATGGCTACTAATTTTCGAACATGATATAGTTTTTTTTGTATTTAAGTACCTAACATGGCTACTGCTTTTGGAATATGATATAGCTTCTTTTTGTCAAGGCTCATTTATTGGGAACATACTAATTGTGGGTCATGGGGGTGTTGGTGTAAATGAAAATTACCTACCACTTTTGTCCTACATTTCCTAACCTTTAGGAAGCCTTATTAGCATTTACTATTTATAATATGTATATTTTTAGAAAGGGATACCATGTAGGATGGCATGTGGGAATAATAAGGTGATAACATGGATATATTTTTTCCATTAATGCATACATAACTATCCCTAGAATCCTTCTCAAAAAGTGAATACTTCCTTCTTATTCATGGGGAAACATTTATCCAAAATTTTATCCTCAAATCACTTTATCATCGGAAATCTTATCCTTTGACTTTTAGTCCTATTCTTGGAGTATTTCTTAAGTTCTTGCATTAAGAGTTGCATGTGTTAGGTATTAATTCAATTATCACTTATTTATCACTCATCCATTCCTTATCCAACTCTTTTATTTATCCTACCTGTTATACCTAATTCTATTTTAGACCATAAAAATCCATTTTTGGGCCATTTGATTGGAACAAAGGGAAAGTTTCTTTTCTACTAGTTATGCATGCAAAACGAACCACACCTCTTGCATATTAGTCATGTTTATGAGAGTGTTATTTAATTTTACTCAATTCAAGAAATTATTTATTCTCTTGATAAATAATTCAAATTGGTCTTCCAATCTCTTAGTTTATTGAGTTCTATTTCATTCTCTCTTCTCTCCTTGTCTTGTAATTGCTAGTGTAGTTATTTTTACACAACCATATCTTCTTGTTGTGCTTAAAATCCAACATCACTTCCACCCAAACAGTAATGTTATTTCCTTCAAAACCATGAACCACCTAAAATATAAATATTTTAAGGTAGAAGGGAAAATTTTGAGTCTTTTAACATCTTGATTATCTTGACGGGTCTTGACCCAAGTTCAGAGTTATGCTTAACCAACAAAGCCCCACTACTACTGGCCCTTTTGGCAGTGACCTAGTTGTGCAGGTCAATGTCTCAACTAAAGCATTATGGGGGGGGTGTTGGAACTAGGTTTCCACACCCTGAGAGAGAATTAAATGATGTGGGTGTCCTCAGATATATAATAATAGCATACCAATTTATGCATGCTACCTTCTGCGCGCATAGATAATGGCTTCAAAATCCTTTAACCATCTTAATAAATGATATTAGGTATTACATTAATAGTTCTATGAATCTAACATTTATATTAAGCAGTAAAACAGGTATGCAACCAATCCAATCACCGATAACATAACTCATAAGAAAACAGATCATAGAAACATATCATAGATGCATTTAGTACTCAAATTATCCAAAACATTGCTTTATTCATCAATGGTCGTAAAACCCTTTATAATTCTTCAGATTCACCCGCGCACACAGCCAACGGGGTTCGCACACAACCGAACTAAGGTCTCCATGAACACAGCCTGCGGGAGCCTTTCAAACACACACACTTAATGATTCACTTCACAGTTCAGAACACATCATAATCTATCAAAAATTACTCCCAAAAATTTTCTTATCCAACTCGATCTAGAATCCTATTTATATCTTAGCCTACGCTCATCCTAAGGTCCTCAAACTGTGGTTTGTGACTCCAAGTTTTACCCTTTGGCCCATTAGAACTCACGAAAGGGCTTTGACCCACCCCAAATCCCCTTGAATGTGCATTTCTTAGCGGGGATGACTCAAAAGTATAAAAGATACTTATTAATTACCCAAAAATGTGGTCCTAAGGGACCCTTCTCGAATAGTTCCCCAACACAATCTTGTGACTCATCTAAGTCACAGAGGTATTGGGGTCCTCATAATTTTCTTTAATTATTCAATGGAAGAAATGAAGGGCACAAGGATGCCCCACATTCTGATCAGCTGCACTTTGCGTTGTATCCACCAATCTTTGAGAAGTCAGCCCTTTTGCGGTGAGATTGATACTATGATATGTCTAGTCTAAGTTCTACACAGAGGATTCAGATCTTGTGATACCTTCATTACTTCATCTGCCCACATTTTCATATGGTCGGTCAGAATGTGCTTATTTCTTTGCAGGTCCTCAAGCTCATCGCATAATATCTGACTTGTATACAACTGGGTTATCTGCTAAGCTGGTAAAAATGTAGGCAATTCCTCGTCAAGGTCATCAAATGCTTTCTCCTTGGCACGTAGTTCTTGAGAAATATTTTGGACAAGGGGATCCATCTGCACGGATGTCCACAGACCCATAGTTGTCTCCAATAGCTCGGTCCCCTTATCAACTGTGGTAGAAATACTTGTGGAGGCTTGTTTGACTAAGATTTCATGTTGTGCTCGCACTTTTAGTGGAGTTTCTGGTTGAATATTTTCCTACAAATCTACAATCTCCTGCTAAAAGTCTTCCTTTACTGCCTGGACTTCAGACCTAGAGGCCTTCAAAGCCACTAACAGACCTTCAACTTTAGCCTCAGGCACAACCGAGGCAAGGATAGAAGCCTATGATAGGTCACCATAAATTCTATCAATCAAAGTATCCAATTCTGTGCATTGTGCCACTACTGCCTGTTGCACTGTCTGAGCCTCAGGAGAATATTTCATCTTTGTTGTGATCTTCTGCTTAGCATTAGTAAGTTTCTGGTGCATGCAAGCCTCCCTTCACTGCAAATCATCCATCATGGTTGTTTGAATGGCATGAAACTTACCACTGGGTGGCATTGACAAATCAATTGCAACCTTGGCATAGGTTTTCATGTGTATTCAATGCAGGTTGTTCTACAGTGGCTTACGCTCTAGGGAAGGGGAATATCCTGCTATCTGATATGATGAGGATAATGTTGGTGCTCTCTCTCGCTTGAATTGATCTTGCTTAATTCATTCTCACTTGAATGTTGTCGGTTTCAGCTGCAACTCCTGCAATCCTATCTACAATGATTCTACATCAACCATGTACTTCTCTTCCAATGTAGTCCACCTATCTTCGGAGGAAAATTCTATCACCTCTGCAATATAATCAAGGTCATATCTAGTTAGCATAACATCTTTCATTCCTTCGACTTTTGAACCTTTCTTCTTCTTATGCAGGCCCTTGGGGGTTTCTCCGTCGCACTTAGTACCTATTGAACCTCAAGACTGTTCCTATTTTTGACATCTTTTTCCACCACCTTTTCTTCCTTTTCACAAAATCCATAAATTCAATTAGTAATAATTGACACATTTCCATTTGAGAAGAAATTTAGATGATCTCTATTTTATATTATAATATTTCTGATTATTTAAATGAATTTTTGTAATTAGCTACAGGATTCATGTAATTTTGTAGCTAATCTTTGTTCCTACATCCACCGTTATTGTTTGACAGGTTTCAAGAAGAAAACGAGGAAGTGAGTAATATTGGTAGCACTGAAATGGTCCATATATGGATCGTATCCTACTTACCTTTCCAAATTCGAGAAGGATTATGCCTACACTCAGAGTAAAACATCGGTAAAGATAAGGGACGAGATCAACAGATGAAGATTCTCAATTTTCTCTTACGTAGAAAATTGAGAAAGAGCCATGAACACTTTGTTTCTG
Organism: Pinus albicaulis; assembly: GCA_034641835.2. Taxonomy (NCBI): domain Eukaryota; kingdom Viridiplantae; phylum Streptophyta; class Pinopsida; order Pinales; family Pinaceae; genus Pinus; species Pinus albicaulis. Next base: position 713,798,304 of record CM076569.1, read on the forward strand.
ATTAGAATTCTAGTCTAGCTTTATTTTACTTTCCATAAGCGAAATTATCTCAAGAAGTTAATTTAAAACCTTGTATAAATACAGGTATGTCAAAACTAAGAATAAGATTTTTTTTTGTGATAATACTGTGATATATTTAAAACTTTGTTTTGTTAAATGAAGAAGACTAGTTCCATAACATTGATGTGCATATAGCTTAATTATATTTACACTTACTCTGTTGCAGAGGGTCCCTCCACGAAAAAGAGGTTTTTATAGTCATTTCTCATCATTTCATAGCTTAATTTTATGTCATTTAGCTTATGAATGTTTCTTATTTAATTGTTTATATTTACGCATAGTTGACTGATACATCGTATGATTTCCTGGATTATTTCATTATCATAACCTTTTCAGCAGAAAATTGAATTTTTTCTTGCATCTCATTACCCAATAATCATAGGATTTAAATTAGACATTTCGTTTTGTGCAATAGACACTCTATAATGTTTGCTTACCATAGTCAGTTTTGAATTCAATTAGCACAATCAATCAAATTTCATAGTAATATATTAATTCTTTTGTTTCCATGGAATGTAGAATAGAGTTAGATTAGGATTATATTTTGATCATTCTTAGATAGAATTAAAACTAGATCAGATGCTCTATTTTTGTCATAGAATTAGTGTTCTTAATTGATAAGGTAGAATATGGTTTTATTTTTGCTATGTTGATAGATAAAACATAATTCACAGATCAATAGAATTCAATAAATTTAGGATGATGCTTTGTTTAAATGCAAAATAAGTTCAATTATATGTTTTCGCTATATGTTTGGCCAACATAAAATAGTCTAACATAGCTCAGATTTAATCACTCAAAAATTGATTTATTTTTATTCAAAATAGATTAGTTAATTAACATTTCCTTTTCTTCCTTCTTTTAGATTTTATATTTCATTCATTTTATTAAAATTAATTTTTAAATCAATTTCTTTTCTTAGAGTAAAAATCACATTTCCTCTTCTTCCTTCTTAAGATTAATTTTTTTTTCATTAAATTTATTTTAGATTCAGTTATTTCTTAGCATTCAAGATTTCATTTAAAGCTTAAATTTCATTCCTTAGATCAAATTCTAGTTTTAACATTAGAAATAAAATACAAACCCCCAAAAAATATATATAAAACTACACAATGAAGTAAGAAAGAATGGCATCTAAGCATATATCATGCACCACACTTCATCATATTACTAACCTCAATCAATAGTTTATGATAGAAATTTAAGACATTAAATTGAATAAATATTTTGGTTTCATTGTCGGGGAAGTGTAATTAGGAAGCCTTAATTCTTACATCTAAAAAAAATGATATGTGTAGAGAAAGAGACTCTAGGGATAGATTTATAGCTATAGGTAGAAGTTTGATTCCAGCAACACCACTCACTCCACCAAGACCATGAAGTGCCACATCACCATCTCAAACTCGTAGTCCATTTTTCACAACAAGAAATGGACTCCCTAAAGTATTAAGGTCATAAATCCAACAAGGAGGCTCTCTAACTTCATCTATTAAGGCAGTCTTAGAAGAGGAAGCTCCTAGATCTCCAACATAAGTAGTAACATTTTTCACCACTACACGAGTACATATTCTAGTTTAGGAGTTACAAATCCCTAGTGACGAATAATAAGAAACTTTCTTCAACATCCCATTCATAAAAGAACCAGAGGAAGAACAAATAACTCTATAGTTAGAACCCTGCATTAGTTCCGAGGAATCTACAATGGCTGGAGAAGGAGAAGGAGAAGGAGAAGTACACAATTTGAATGGATAAAAATTGATAATGGGAGGAAGAAGAAGAGGTGGAGGACGAGGTAGAGGAAGAGATAAACAGAATAGAAGAAGAGAAAACAGGAAGGACCATAACTCTGTTGGATTTCCTATAGTTGGCGAGGATAAAAATGCCACAATGAAGAATATTTAACCTTCCATCCTTCCCAATTTCCATGGATGAAGGAGTTAATATCCTAAAACATTTCTATTCGAATTTTAGGTTTTATGTAGATCATATGACTACTTACAAGACTCTCAAAAATTGAAACTATTTCCTGCAATAATCAAGGGTGCAACTTTAAAATGGTTCATGGGCTTAATAAAACAATCTATTAGGACATGGGATGAGATGAAAAATGAATTATTACAAAGGTATCTAGATTATTGCACACCTATTAATTGGGAGGATGAAGTATTCAAGATGATGCAAAGAGTGTTGAGATTCAACAAGATGATGAGCTTAGTGAAAATTAAGCACCTTCACTAAGTGGGGCCCACAGGCTATTTTTAGGTGTATGTCTATTTTTAGACATGGTGAGCATATTCTATAATTTGCAGGATGATATTTGTAGATGGTTGGTCAAATGTGAAAAATACATGAAATTCTATTTTTAGAATATTTGACGAAGTATATTTATAGATCACGAATCTAACAATAGATGCATGTTGATTATTATTAGCCCTTAATAATAATCCGAAAATAAACATCAACTTATTCTCTTGGAGCACTTTATTTCAGTGAAAAAATTTAGCAAATTAGTGGGCTAAAGGAATTATTCAATTACTAGGGTTATTGGTGGCTCATGCATGGAGGACTCAGTTAGAACTGAAGTGGAAAAGTTATGACAGAGTTGAAAGAGTAGTTATGGGAGTTGTTATTTAGTTTAACTCACTTAATGGAGTTAAACTCATTTGAACTAGTTGTATCTACTCTAACTGAAAGATACACTAGTGACAGTTAAGTGAATTAATTAGTTAGTTAATTCAGAACTAATAACTCACTAACAACTGAACAAATACAGCAGTTAACTACAGTGCATGTCAGTTCCAGTGGAGACCTAGTGGAGAGATAGGTGAAAGGGTGAGATGGCCTATCCTTTGTGACTATAATGATGCATTCAATTCATCTGACACACATTGGAGTTTCGAATGATGATTGCATAGTCAAGGCAAGGCCAATTCGAATTAATTCAGGGGAATTCTTCAGCAGGGATTGCGCAGTGGAGGCAGGCTATCAGGAGGCAAGAAATTGGTGCATAGATATGCAAATTTCTGCATGATAGTGTGTAATGATTGTTGATTGTACTAAGAGCTTGATGTACTAAGATTTGTATGATATTATTACATGATTCCATTGATATACATAATATATGATAGTTGGGGTTTTTAGCTTTAATATTTCTCATTAAACAATTGTGTTATGTGCAATTGAATTTTATTCACATGTGTTTGCAATTGATTTTTAAATTTCTACAAGTTTAATAGTGGAAGGATTCTGTATTTAGAAAGAAGATAAATATTGTTAGATTAGGAGGATCTGGTAATACATCAATATTAATAAATTTCTACAAAGAGAGGATGAAAACTTGGAAGACTTAATTAAGAGATTCAATCGCAATATAAAAAGAGATAAAATGGAAAGCTTATATTGAGATACTTTTAAAGCTCTCTTATTAAAATCCATCAGAGATGAATGGATAGATATTCTTAATATCATGGGAAGGAGAGACATCTCTCAACTATCATTACCTAAAATTGTTGAATTATACATTCATTTTTCGAGAGGAAAATGAAGAACTGGGAAAAATGCAAGATATCTTATTCTCTCTAGAATGAATAAATCTACAATTGGAACAATAAGTAGGGAAAAAATAGAAAATACAATTGATGAATTCAAAACATATATTTTAGTGAAAAAATACACACCCTGAAATTACAAAACAAGCAAAAACCTGAAACTAATGCCTTTACTATTTTTTGTCCTAAATGCATAAATAAACATGCCTTAAGAGAATGTCCTCTTGATTTAAAATTCATAGAGACCTGTGTTATTTGTGGAAAAAATCATGAAACAAAAAAATTCCCTCTATACCAGGTCTTAAGGTTGTTTTCCAGGAAGAAATAGCTCCACGTCTAGTAGAACCACTTTGTTTTCTCTCTAGAAGACCATGGCAAGGGCCACAAACTCAAGGTTTTAACAATCAAATGTATACTCAGCCCCCACCAAACAATTGGAATTCATCAATGCCATGGTAGCAACCTTGGTCCCAACCTCAACCTTGGACACAAGGAATGCAAAATCCTTATGGCAAATATTCTCAATACCACCAATATCCACAATCCTATCCAAACTATCATCCCCAACATTTTCCACAACCTAGTCAACAACGTCAATTCCAAAATCATAATCCACAACTTTCATTACCATTTCCATAAAGAACAAATCAACTACCTGCCTAGCTATTACCAAACCCAAAAAAAAAAAATTCTCAAGCTTCTTATAACATAGAAGGACAAAATTTTCCAACTTATATGACTACTCCACTAGATCTTAACAATTTTCAACTTAGATCTGGTAGGATATTAGAAAGTTAAAAGACCTCTATTGTTATTCAGGAAAAAGATGATCTTGATGAAGAAATTTCTCTACAGCAAAATAAAAATCATTATGGATAAGGGATATCCCTTGAACATAATCAAAATTATGAAAATAAAAAACAAGGCAATCCAATAAACTCAACTCCTATCATAGAGAAACCTTCAGTATCCATTTCTAACCCTCATTTTCCTGAAATATTATAAATTGATAGAGGGGTAGAAAAACAAATTTTGTTTCCTAGCTATGATTTTCTGGATGAATTGAAAAATTTATGTATCAAAACCCCTTTGTTACAAGCCATTAAGAAGATTCCAATCCTTGCTAAAACAATAAGAGAGATGAGTATAAAGAAATCAGGAAGAAAAAAAAAAGTAAAAAGGATTGAGTTAGTGGGAAAATTTTCAGACATTATGATGGTAAAAATAGCCATACAAAACTATTTGGATCCAAGAAGTCCACTTGTAAAAACACACATCAATGGTATTAAGATTCCAAATACATTGATTGACTTAGGAGAAACCATAAACATCACGAGTAAATAAACCATGGAACATCTTAGGCTTCCAAACATTCAGTATACACCAACATTACTACAATTAGCAAACATATCATTAATCAAGCCAGATGGTGTATTAGAAGACATTTATGTATCCTTAAACTCTTGGGAATATCCAGTTAACTTTATGATCTTAACTCCCAAGAAAAACCTAGGGGGATATCCATTGATATTAGGAAGACCTCGGATAGCTACAATTGATGCTTTCATTAGTTGTAGATCTAGTGATATGTTTATTTCTGATGGTAATTCAAAAAATAAACTCACTCTATATCCTCTAGCAAAAAAATGACATAAATAGAAAATTAAGAATTGATGGATAATGAGAATTATAGACAACCTCTCTTTACTATTTCTCATATTAGTGAATAAATTCAAATTCTAAATTCAATGGAAAACTTTGAAACTTCTTCACAATATGAAGATGATCATAATTTTTCAGGAATAATGTAATATTGAATACTTGTCATCTAGAAAAATGTCTTTACATTATATGGAATAATTTGGTAACTCTGTAGTTGAAATATTTCAGGAAAATATTTAAACATAAACAAAAACTTGGAAAAGTTACAACATGAAGAGTTAATCAAAACATTGCAAAAACATTCTTTTTCATATGCATGGGAGTACATTGACATGAAAGGAATTAATCCTAAGAATTGCATACATCATATCTATATTGATAAAATATCTAGTCCTATCAGACAACCTCAAAGAAGGATGACTCCAAATATTAGGGAAATTGTGAAAGAAGAATTGCAAAAATTGTTGAATATATACTTCATTTATCCAATTTCGGACAGTCAAAGGGTTTCTCCCTTGGTGATTGTCCCTAAAAATAATGGTAAATGGATGGTATGCATTGATTATGGAGAATTGAATAAGGCTACTCTAAGAGATCATTTTCCATTTCTTTTCATAGATCAAGTTTTGTATACATTAGAAGGGAAGAAATATTTTTCATTCTTGGATGGTTTTAGTGGCTACAATGAAATTCAAGTAGCACCTAAAGACTAGGATAAAACCACATTTAGCTTTCCATGGGGAACCTATGCTTACCGAGTACTTCCTTTTGGATTGTACAATGTGTTGGGTCATAAAGGTGACTGTTTAAAGGTAACCGCAATGATTTTCATCAATTATACACCCAGGGCAAGTCTTGTTATTTCAATAGTGTAAGCACAATATATGCAAGTGAAATCGTAGGTTGACTACTCTAAATTGTCATAAGGAATATTTTCTAATTCCCAAAGTTCAATCAAATAAAATTGGAAGTGAATTATGAAATTCTTCTAACTATTCAAGGGAGCTAACTCTGTTCTAATCCTATACAAAAATAACTACTTAGGATTGAAATAATAAACTGCAATTGAACAACACACTTTGATGAATTGAACATCAACGATAAGGAAGTGAATGAGAATTCAAATAAATTGAACAGCAATCAATTATTCTAAATTTTGCAATGGAATTCTCTTTTAATCAAGTAATGACATCCTTATGAATTGAACATCAACCAAATGCTCATAATGATGATGAAAAGATCCAAACATTAACTCTATGTAGGATTGAATAACAATCATGCTGAAACTAATCTAACAATTATAAAAGCATTGGTTTCAAATAAGAAGACATGAATGGTAAACTAGTCTAATGAAAAGGAATTTTTAGTATCTCACATTCACAATTAACCAATTAAACGAAATCTTATAAAACACAATGGATAACTCGAAACACAAATTCTAAAAATAAGTGTATAGCACAAAACTAGCAGAAGAACCCCCAGGGCTAGGCCAAAAGCCACTTGAAGCCTACTGCTAAGGAATACTCAATGATTTTCTATTCCAAAAATGCCAAATTCTTTATTAATCTGCAGAGAAATACATTAGTACAACTTGATGAATCTGTCCCAAAACGTATATTACAGGAAGGTATATTAAAATCTACCCATCTTGTTCATCTTTGACCTTTTATAGTTTAAAAGTGAATTCAAAAGTAGTAACGGATCCTTCTCGTTATGGGAACCTGCTGCTTGTGGCAATCATTGGAGTACTCCAAGCGTGTATGTGCCTCTCCATTTTCTATTTATTCATAGGAGCCGATATGATTCTATTTTCCTTCCTTGTCGGTTATCTTTTGGTCATCAGAAATTTGGCTGTTTTTATTCCCTATCAATAAATATAGTGACAAGCCAGTTCTTACGTTATGAAACACTCATTTTATCATTAATCCACTCTGCCCTATCTTTACATTCTTTCCTTTAATTTATTGCTAAGATGAAGAGAAAATACATAAGAGTACATGACAAATCGTGGTAAATATGTGGTGAAACATACATCCTTCTTGGCCCAACATACTCCCCTACTATCCTTTTTGCAAGTCCTCATGCAAATAAATGGTTGACGTGTAGTTGGGTCAAAGAATACGTAGGGTATACCTCCTATTTGTAAAGTCTGACGCCGTGTCTTTTTTTAATATTTGCAAATGTTGAGTTCGTGTGTCCCTCTGGTAACTCATAATCGTGATGACAGTCCCCAGGGGGGTACCAAATGATGGGGCACCTATATCTACACCCTATCCATGTAGGGCCCATGTTAAAAATTAGGTTGTTGTATAAAAGGAACCTGGAAGCAACATCTTTGAAGTTCCTGTAAGAAAATGGCTCCCTCTTCTTCACATTGTTTGTAGAGGCTAACCATCTCTGTTTGGATGCTACCAATGCTTCTTCCTAAACGTCCTGGAAATATGTCTGCCTCTTCTGCACAATATCCCTATGGATAGGTCATAATTTTGATATCACTTCTTTCCTCTGCATGAATTTCTTATGTTGGTTAAACAAGTACAAGGGTTTAGTAGGTTCCCCCCTGACCCATAGGTCTAGGCCAAGCTCTCTTTTCTGAAATGTGTTGTAGGCCTTAGCCCATCGAGTCTTGTTCTTGGAAAAATATACGAAAGCCTAGAACTGAATGTCCCCTATGAAGGGGCCGGGGTTACTATCCCTATCCTCCTCTAGAAAGAAATTGTATAAATATAATTCACACAAAATATGCTGGACTTGCTCATCTTGCTCATTGCAACACTAGACAAATTCCTTAATGTTTTTAAAAGTAGTGGGCTTCCCTGCCCTAACAGCCTTGATTTTCAACAATAAATACCGTTCCACTAAGAATAGAGCATAATTAGTGGCTGGTGCCTTGCAATTCAAAACATAAGAGTAAAGAGAGAAAACCATACTGGTTTGCTTCTTAGCTTGTTCCACTTGATCATGTGCTTTCTTTACTTTGTCCTTTCTTCCCTAAGTTAGGCAAATGTTTTTTCCTCAGTTGTAGAAAGGTATTTAAACCACTTCAGTAGTGCTTGGTGTTCCTATAAGGGTACTACTTCCTTTCTGCACTGGGCCAATTCGTGCTAGACTTGAATTAATTCATTGTGCAACTTCTGATTGGAAACCTTGTCTACTAGGGGAGTGTAGGATAGTGACACTTATGTTTGAGTCCCCTTATCTTTTGTAAGTTCCAGATTAGTCTACATAGAGGCTTTGGAAATGTGTATCAAATTCGTTTGTACAGAGGCTTCAACCTTATTCATTAACTCATTCTATAGAGAAAATTCAATGGTATCTATTAAATTGGTCTGTATAGAGGCTTCAACATTGTCCATTAGGTCAGTCTGTATAGAAATTTCAGTAGTATCTACCATTTGGGTAACAAAATCTATTTGGGTTCCCATGGTAGCCAATTCCTTCTCAGGCTTCTGAGCCTTATTTGCTTCTTTCAACTCTTTCCTTAGATGTTTTATCATTTTTCTCAATCTCTTGCACTTTCTGCTCATTTTCTTTAACTTCTTCTCAGTTGATTTCTCTTTTAGCAAGGTCTTGGCAGGGGAAGGAGCACGAGTGGCTTTGGTTTTAGAAATGGTTGTGCCATTTCTAAGGTTATCGTCAATGTTGTTTTCTTCATGCATCCAATAGTTTATTTCAACATTGACGTCCTGACTGGTTGAGATAATATTTCCCTCAAGTGTTAGGGGAATTGTCTCAATGCTTGCATTTTGTTCTAATGGGACCGTGTCTCCTAATTGATTTCCAGATTTGGATATCCCTTTTGTTCGGTCTTCCCTACTGACCCATCTTTTATCGGAGGGAGATAAAACCCTTAAAGCATGTAATTCATCATGGTGGGGTATTATTTCAGTGTGGCCAGAGCTGCTGGCAGTGGTAGACTAGTTCAACAGGTCCCTCTACCCCTCATATTGTTCAGATGGGCTTCAAATTTCATGAGATTCTCTCATTTTCTCAAGAACTTGAGCCATTTCTTCTTCATAGTCTTCTCATGACATATTTTGGGGGCTTAAAGGTGGTGTATGAGATGGTCTGGCCTCATCTGGAAATCTAGAGGTGTATTTTCGTAGTTACAGCCTTTCAGACTGTCTCTATTTTCCTGGTTCTGGGGTCAAAACATGGGTCATTTTACCTCTTTCTCTCCTGGGTATGGTTATTATGGGAAGTTCAATGTCTGTTCTAACAAGGTTTTCCTCAGGGGGTAGGCAAGATAGGATTAAAAAATCTATCCCAAGTTATCTAATGTTTTCCTAGCTCGTGAAAGATGATTAATTTAATCAAGCTATGGTGGCTGATGACTTCTTGGGGGTTTTTGGCTTTTCTAATTCGAACAATAGTATTGTGCAATACAAAATTCAAGAAAAAAGGTAGATTAACAAAAAAAAATTTCTTAAGAAAAGCTAATTGTTTAAGTTGGCAGGACTTTACCACATCCTAGCGCCCATCACATGTGATGTATCTTTGAATGAACACTGCCAATTCTTACCAAGGCTGCTGCAAGGACGTCAGGTTAATCCCCTTCCCTTTTCATTCTAATGGTTTTCCTGGGTCCTAGTACACTGAGATTTCTTCTTGTAGAAGAATTTTTTTTTCAATCCATATCTCTCCTTCTGTTAGTAGTCCGGAGACCTCAGCGATGATTTCCTCGATGATCGGTATAATCCTTCCTCTGACTATGGTATGACCTTCCCGCAATTTTTGCAGGAATTTTACTACTATCTCTATGTTAAACCATTGTAGTCTTTGTAGATATGGAATCCAGCCAACTTGCTAGAGAATGGGGCAAGCTCATTCTGAGACTTGGAAGGTTGTGGGTTTATTGAGGAGAGAATTCCCCCCCATTCCTAATGTGTTATATGAATTTGCTCCTTCTTCTGTCTGTGTTTCTTCTGGCCCTATTGGTTGAAACAAAGCATTGCATGTTAAAAACAATGCAACCTCATATCGTAAATTCAATGATATTTTAGTCCCATCAGCATATCCGAAGGGATTTGCGTGGGGAATTCGCATTCTTATTCATTATGGATATTTGTACCTCCTCCATCACAAGAAGGGCATCCATGGCCTTAAGCTCAATAGAAGAGGAAAGATTGCAATAATCATGAATGCATACAGGGAAAAAGTAAGAAATCAATAATCATCACAACTGTATGAGGGAAGCATGTCCATGGCCTTGGAGCTCAATAAAAGAGAAGATATTGCAACAACCATGAATGCATATGAGGAAAAATTTAGACATTATTAATCATCACAACTGTACATCAAGTGGAAATGAAAAAAGAAGGGGAGAACAATGGGATAGCAATTATTATGACAGGATGTCCTATTTTGACGGTGTAGCATGACGGAAGCATGACAAGTGACAGATTATGATTGTTGTTTCCATCCCTTAATTCAAACATGAAAATATAATTCATTCATAGTTAATTATGCAGGTAGGTAGTGATAACACCTATTCAAGTAGTACATTTATCTTGGAATTGGATTAATAGGAAATAAGGTATATAAAATTAATTGGCTATTGTTAGAAAAATACTTCCATACCACGGGCAATGCCACTGCTGCCAGTAAGCATTCATAGCCTCAAAAACGTTGCTATTTTAACCCGGAAATGAGCCAAAATCCTCTATGTAAAAGTAGAAATTTTTCTTATTTTATGGAGAGATCACTTTGCTGGTGTGGTGGCCAGATAGTCAAAGTGCCACTCATTGGGATTGTAATAGAGTGATCAGGTCGACTCGTGATGAGACCTCCTATCCTTCAAGCAGTTTGAGTTGTCGAGAAGGTCACTACCATGGTGCGTTGGCCATTGTGGGCATGTCACTTGTTAAACCCTTATGATCATGGTAGGCTAGCTCGTGATGAGACCCCCTATTCTCCCTTAAAAATTGCACATAGACATAATATTTTCTTTTAAATTATACATGAAGGGACGCTCATTAACTCAAGAGTTAGGGATGGTGTGAGAAGTAAAAATAATGCCAATACAATTAACACTCTTTATTCCTATATCCTCATGTCTAGGAGAATTAATACTTAAGAGTATAGAAAGATGTACTAGCATAATACAATGAAAATGAATTGTGAGATAATATGTTTGAACATGAGATGTCTATCCCTTCATTGCATAGATAAACCATGTCAGCTTTTGGAGTAGAGATTTCCATCAAAGTTTCAAGGGATCACCATATTAGTAATATCACTACTTTTCTTATCTTCAGATTCCAATTCCCTTCCAAAAATGGCTTTTATGGCAAGGTTGTGTAAAGGGGAGTGGATATTCAAAAATAGATCATCACAAAAAAAGAAAAAATCATGCTTATAAAAGAAATCAGTTGTTCCATTCGATTGAACAGAAAAAATAAAAGCACACAAAGAAACAGTCGCTCAATTTAATTGAACAACATTTTTTCAATTTGATTGAACAATAGTTGTTCAATTGGATTTAGAAGCATTCGTTCAAAGGTTTGAACAAAAAAATAAACACACAAAACATGATCATTTAATCGAATTGAACAACAGCTGTTCAATTTGATTGAACAATTGTTGATCAATTGGATTGAACAACAAACATAAAAGAAAGGATAAGAGAAAAAGAATGCAGTTGTGAGCATGAAGAGATGGAATGTACAAAAATGAGAAAAAATATAAATTTTCGGGGACATATATACAATATTTACAAGAGGAAACAACAAATTTTCATGAACTTAAAGTTGTGGGGACATCACCCCATGCAGCTAAAATTTGGATGGTGGGATCGTCACGCACTTGCTGGCAGAAAGACTCTTTTGTAAGTGGTTTTTGATAGAGGCGCACTCGGTGTGCATTAACTCAGAGGGTGGAGCCAGATCCATCTATGGTAGTCAAGGTAATGGTACCATTTTTGTGTACTTCCTGAATTTCGTATGGACCGAGGTACCTTGTTTGTAACTTACCTAGGAAGTCTTGGAATCTGGAGTAATAGAGAGGTGCCCAATCTCCTTTATGGAATGTCTTATTTTTTGTGAGGTTTTCATGCCACTTAGCTCATTGTTGTTGAATAATTGCAGTGTGTTGCAGAGCAAGTAGCCCTGTTTCATCCAATTCCTTTATTTTCTGGAGTCTTCTAACTTGGGCCTCCGTCAAATCTAGCCCCACTTCTTGGGTTGTTCTTAGAGTCTTTATTTCGAATTCGATAGTTAAAATTGGTTCCCTTCCAAATACCAGATGGTACCGAGAATATCTAGTGGTGTTTTTCCATGTTGTTTGGTAAACCCACAAGGCCTCTGGTAGTCTAGTAGCCCAATCCTGGCAATGTTTTGAGACTATTTTAGTGAGAATTTGTTGGTGGGTTGAATGGTCTAATGAATTCCAGTTCCCACCATTCGAAAGGCTCCACTACTAACTGTGGCTGTAATTGCATTTCGTCAGCTTAGCCAGGGCAGCCCATTATTTGGAAACTATCGCAGGATTGGACATATTTCTTGGAATATTTAAAAATTGTAGGCCAATAATAGCCCATTTGCATTACTTTGTGCCCCATCCTGCAATCTACAAAATGGCCACCACATGGTTCATCATGATAGGCCCATAGGATGTCATAAATCTCGTCTTGTCAAATGCATCTACGTATATGCATATCAACTCCTATATGAAAAAGATATCCACTAATCTAGGAGAATCTAGCATTGTGTTGAACAATCAGCTATGTTCCTTTTATGTCAAGTGTCTTGGAAACTTTCCTACTGCCAGGTAATTCACTACATATGTGTACCATGGTGTTTTTACTGGTACAACGAACAAATGCTCATCAGGGAACTGATCTTCCACCGCTAGTGGGTCATCTGATTTTGGAACTCTAGACAGGAAATCTACAACTATGTTCTCCTTCCCTGGCCGGTCTTTGATAGTTATGTCAAACTCCTGTAACAGTAACAACAAACGAGTCACTCTTCCATTTGTAGTAGTTTTATTAGCTAAGTATCTAATGGTGGAGTGATCAGTATATAGGAATACTTGATAGCTATTTATATAATGTCTAAATTTATTAATAGCATAAATGACAGTCAAAAACTCATTTTCGGTCATTGTATAGTTTAATTCGGCAGGAGTGAGATTCTTGTTTATATAGTAAATAGCATAAGGCTTTTTATCTTCTTCTTGACTGAGAACTTCCCCTATCATTGTGTTGGATGCATCTTACGTAATGTGAAAGGGGAGCTCCCAATTGGGGCCACGTAATATTGGTACAGTCGAGACCAGTTTCTTTAAATCTGAAAAGGTAGTATCACATCTATCAGACCAATGGAATTCAACATTTCCAATTAATGCATACAAGGGTGCAACAATTTGTGAGAAATTATTTATAAACCTATGGTAGTACCCTGCATACCCAAGGAAACTATGTACCTTTGTCTAAGTACAAGGTGTGGATAACAAAAGGATTACCTATATCTTTGTCGGATCTACCTGTATTCTAGCTGCAGAGATGTAGTGCCCTAGGATTAATTCTTCGATCATCGTCATGTGAAATTTTTCATTGCTCAAACATAATCTAGTAGAAATACATTGTTCCAATACTTTTTCTAGTGTTTACAGTGCTTGATCGGAATCATCTCCATATGCAGTAAAGTTGTCCATGTAAATTTTGAGTCCTTCATTTATTAAATCAGAAAAAATGTTGAGTATGGCTCTTTGAAACATTTATGGGGAATTTCATAACCCAAATGGTAGTACCTTATAGGAAAATGTACCCCATGGGCAGGTAAAGATCATTTTATCCTGGTCTTCAGGGGCTATTTGGATTTGATGGTAACCACTGAACCCATCAAGGAAGGAGAATAACTACTTTATTGCTAATGTATCAAGGGCATGATCAATAAAAGGGAGGGGGAAGTGGTCTTTCTGTGTTTCTTTATTCATTTCTCTGTAATCCACATAGATTTGACACTTCCCATTCTTCTTAGAAATGACTACTAAAGGAGAGACCCATTTGCTGTCTGAAATAGGATAAATGAATTTTACATCAAGTAGCTTTTGCAATTCATCTTTTACAATGTCCTTCAGATGCGGGTTTAATCTCCGCTAAGGCTGCCAAATAGGTCGAACATCATTGTTAGTATAAATGTGATGTGTGCATAGCTGAGGATCTATACCCTTCATGTCTGGGTAGTCCCAAGAAAATTCTCCCTTATATTTTTGTAAAACCTTAATGATATTTTGATGTTGGTTACTATTCAAACTACCATTGATATTTAAAACATTTCCTGGCTCAATTACAATTTGGTATGTTGTTGTGAACAACAGTCGTGGGTATGTTCTGATTGTCAATGTCTACCAAGGAGTCTTCCTGTGCTTCATTATCAAGAACTGCTTTTAACATCTTGCATTTTAAATTTTTATAAGCAGATGGCAGATTGATGAAGTTATTTATTACATACCCTTCAGTTTGATATTTGAATTCGAGTGCTTCGACTATTATCAGCGGTGAATGGATGTTTTGTTCCCATTATGTATGTGGTTTCTTATTAATATTTAAAATGGGTAGACTTCGTTTAGTAGGCAGGTAAATGAGAATATTTTTTATGGCATCACCTCTAGCAATTGTCATGGTTGTTGTCCAACAGCCTATGTAATTGTCGACTATTGCTAACCAAGGTCGAACCAGTATAAAGGGGTGTCCATCTAACCTACTTTTTTTGTTAATAACTAAAAATTCTACTGGATATTCCCATGATTCCACAGAAACCAGGATTTCCTGTAATATTCCTTCTGGTTTGAAAAAATATCTGTTAGCAAGTTCTAACAAGGTATATGTGGGTTCTAACATTTTTATGCCTAATTTCTCGTGGGTTTCTATAGTTAGGATGTTGATGGCCACCCTAAGCCATCTAATGTGTTCGAAAAGGAGTGGCCATATATTTTTACAATAACTATGGGGTTCCCTAGATCCTCGTATTTTACTAGTGTTTCTTTACCCAAAAGTAAGTCTAACAGTGCTCCCACCACATGAACTTTGGTACAGTTTTTTCTTTCCTCACCTTTTTCTTTCCACACAACACTTTAATTGTCTTGGCATAGATAGGAATGTCTTGTATAGCTTGTAGAAGAGGAATTTTAATGAAAATGTTTTTCAATTCCTCTAGGAGATCAAAATCTAAAGACACTATTAGTTTAGGCAATGCTAATCTCTCAGGGAATGGAGGGGAGGATATAATAAAATTTTCAGTGTCCTTTTTGTCAAATGTGTCCCTCCCCTGCTTTACCTCTATTTTTGTCATAGTTGATTGTTTAGGCTCTATCGGAATTTCAGGTTTAAGTTATGGTAGGGTTGTATCTTATTTAGGTTAAATAACATGTCTTGATCTCATCCTAAGTTCATTGCATTGCTTCTATTCAGTTTTAGAGTTTGGGTTTTCAACAATCTGGATTAGCTGAACCGATCTATTATTGGGATTAGGATTGGGTTGAGTTGGCACTTGAGGACGCATGACAGGCTGATGATTGTGTTGGACTGGGTATGGAGCTGGTAACGTAGGTTGATTCTAAGCCCCTATCCCCATTTCTAGATTGGTAATTCATAGGGGTTGTTTCTAGTTTTGATATCAATTTGTGTTCTTTGAAGTGGAGGCAGACCACTGGGACTGATAGGGATTGTTTTTCTAGTAAGGGGGAGAGCAAGGAAAGCTTGGCCAATTATTACTTGAAGAGGTTTTTGTTGGCCAAGGAGGCATAGAAAATGATGGGGATGTCCAGGTATAAAAAGGTGATTGGTTTTGACATGTTGTTGCGGGGTTCTGTTGATTAAATTATGGAGAAGAAAACAACTGAGGCATGTCTTGTGGCATACTTGGTCGTGCTTTCGACTGTCGATGCTAGTTCATTATATATATTAGTTCTATCTCTTCTTATGCCTCTTTAAAAACTGCTTTCAACCTCAGAAGTGAAGGTAAATTGTCAGTGGCATGGTCCTTGGTACAAATCTCGCATGTTTGGACCATGTCTAATGGACATTCTCGTTATTCATGCTTCTTCCAATAGCGTGGGCAAAAACAACCAAGTTTTTTCTACTATAGCTTGTTTCTACATGGCTTGTAGGACATATATCTGCGTTGTCAAGTTGCCCAAGATTTCATTATTAAAATCTTCTAAAGTATTACCAAATTCTTCTCTGGTCATGTTGCCATCGGACCATTTATAATTCCTTGTAGCTGAGTCTCACCTGATTGGCCTACTTCGTGTACTACCTTGAGAACACTTGGTGCACAGTGCAATGATGTCATCATATTCTTCTTGATAAATTTCCCCTTTTCCCATTATATTAAGTGTTTTGACCCATTCTTCTTTCATTCCCTTAATCATTGTTGCTTTTAAGATGTCTTTTGACAGTGTAGTATATGGAGATATTTGCAATTTATATTTAAATATTTCAACGTATTCTTCTAATGTCTCATTTTCCCTTATATAAATATTGAATATTTCATATTTTAATTCTCGAGTCCGATAGTAGTCTTGATATTTTGTAAGAAAAGAATTTTTCATCTGATCCCAATTATTAATGGTTCCTCCACTGAGCCCCATAAACCAACGTTATGTTGTCGCCTTCAAAGTAGACGGAAATAATTTCAGTTTCTGAGGGTCAATGGTGTAGTCATATCCTCTACATAATACATCAAATTCAAATAATTATTCATATTTATCTTTCGAGGTAATCCCATGGAAGGTGGGGATTTTTTCTAATGGAATCGATTTCATAGGAGCATTTGTGGCCGGATCAACAGTGGGATACTCCAATGTTGATGTATGCCTTTGATTTTGGATTTTTTTCTGTTTGATCAAATATATGCTAGTAATATTCAGGGGTTTCTTGTTCTAGGTGAATAATATGAGTGGAATTAGGGAGTGGATGTGGAGGAAGCCTTACAACACTTCCCCAATCTAGGACACTAGGTGTCTTTCTCTCAACCACTCTATCAGGGGATCCAGGCTTTAGAGTTTTTACTTGTACTGCATTGTTGGCTTCTCCCTCTCCTTCCTGCAAATTGCAATAATTTCCCTCTCTCAAAGGGTCAGGACTTACATTCTTAGTAGTCTGAAGGCTTTGTTCAGACCCTTCTGTTTCACTGTGAATATCGGCGTGGGCTGCAGATGGCGAGGCTTCTGCCTGAGGGAGTGTAGTACGACTCTGAGTAGGAATAGTTCTGGGTCCTATAGATTCCTGGGATTCAACCTTCTTAATGATTTTGTCTATATATGTTGTTCTGCCAAGGACCAATGATCTTTTGGGTTTTGTGGATTTAAGTGGGGTATTTTGCTCTAATTCTATCTTTTTCTTCCTATTCATAAAATAAGAACACCTATTCTACTAGTCTCTACATAATTGTTGACAAGTGGGTTGGGGAGCAAGCATTTTTCTTGCCCATACGCAGGTTCTTACCTCTTGTTTTCAATACCCATTTCTTTCACAGAAAAAGGAAAAACAAAGGACATCAATATTAAACACTCTCCCCAACAACGACACCAAAATGTTGGGTCATAAAGGTGATTTTTTAAAGGTAACCTCAATTCTTTTCATTAATTATCAACCTAGGGAAAGTCTTGTTATTTCAAGGGTGTAAGTACAATATATGCAAGTGACATCGAAGGTTGACTACTCTAAATTTTCATAAGGAAGATTGTCTAATTCTTGAAGTTCAATCAAATCAACTTGGAAGTGAATTATGAAATGCTTCTGACTATTCAAGGGAGCTAACTTTGTTCTAAGCCTATGCAGAAATAACTACTTAGGACTGAAATAATAAACTGTAGTTGAACAACACACTTTGATTAGTTGAACAACAACCATAACGAATTGAAAGTTAATTCTGATAAATTGAACAAAAGTCAATTATTCTAAATCTTGCAATGGAATTCTCTTTTAATCAATTAATGACATATTTCTGAATTAAACATCAACCAAATGCTCATAATGATCATGAAAATATCCAAACATTAACTCTATGCAGGATTGAACAAAAATCGTGCTGAAACTAATCTAACAATTATAAAAGAATTGATTTCAGATAAGAAGACATGAATGGTAAATGAAAAGAAACTTGTATTATCTCATGTTTTCAATTAACCGATTAAATGAAGTCTTATAAAATGAAATGGATAACTGGAAATGCAAATTTTGTAAATAAACATATAGCACAAAAGTAGCAGAAGAACCCCCAGGGTTGTGCCCAAAGCCACTAGAAGCCTACTGCTAAGGAATACTCAGCAATTGTCTATTCCAAAAACGCAAAATTCTTTATTAATCCGCAGAGAAATAAATTAGTACAACTTGAAGAGTTTGTCCCAATACATCTACTACAGGAATATATATTACAGTCTACCCATCTCATTCATCTTCGGCCTTTTATATTTTAAAGGTGAATTCAAAAGTAGTAACGGATCCTTCTCGTTATGGGACCCTGCTATTTTGTAGCTATCGTTTGAGTACTCCAAGCATGTACGTGCCTCTCCATCTTCCATCGATTCATAGGAGCCAATATGATTCTTTTTTCCTTCCTTGTTGACTATATTTTGGTCATCAACAGTTTGGTTATTTTTCTTCCCTATCAATAAAAATAGTGACAAGTCAGTTCTTATGTTATTAAAAACTCCTTTTATCATTAGTCCACTCTGCCCTATCTTTAAATTATTTTCCTTTTCTTTATTGCTAAGATGAAGGGAAAATCCATAAAATTACATGACAAATCGTGGTAAAGATGCGGTGAAATGTACCTTCTTCTTGGCCCAACACAATGCACCCACAACATTCCAAAGAGCATTATTAGGAATTTCTTTGATTTAATACATGATTGTGTGGAAGTGTATATGGATGATTTTAGAGTTTATGGAAATTATTTTGAAGAGGCTCTTGTAAATTTGGAAAATTTTCTTAAAATATGTAAAGAAGCAAATCTTTCATTAAGTTATGAAAAATGATTTATGATGTTTACTAAAGGAATTGTTTTAGGACACCATATTTAAGGGTGTCAAATTAAGGTAGACTCATCCAAAGGTGAAGTGATCTCCAAATTATCAATTCCAAATTGTCAAAAATATATTAGAAGTTTTCTTAATTTTACATGGTATTACAGAATATTTATAGAAAACTTTACAAAAATTTCATCTCCACTCTTCAAATTACTCACCAAAGATTGTGAATTTAGTTGGAATCCTAAGTGCCAAATGGTATTTGAAACTTTAAAAGAAAAAATATCTTAGGAACCCATCTTAAGAGGACCAAATTGGAAAATAACATTTCATATCTCACAAATGATTCAGATACAACTCTAGGAGATGTATTAGGATAAAAATATTTGACCCCCTATGCCATCTACTATACAAGTAAAAATTTCACTCCTGCCAAGTTAAATTACACTGTTACTGAAAAAGAGTTTCTATCTATTTTCCATGCTATTAACAATTTTATGCATTGCGTCACTGGCTATGAAACCTTTATTCATATATATCATTCTTCAATTAGGTATTTAATGAATAAATATATCACTAATGGCATAATCACAAGATGGTTATTACTCTTGCAAGAATTTAACATCACCATTCTAGACCAACCTGGAAAAAAAAATACAGTTGTTGACTTCTTGTCTAGAATTAAAATTGACAATAATGATACTCTAGTAGAGTATAATTTTCCGGATGAATACCTCTTTGCAATATCTACTAAATCTCCATGGTTTGCAGATGTTGGTAATTACTTAGTGACAAGAAAATTACCAGCATACTTGTTTCCTAGAGAAAAGGGAAAAATAATTCAAACAAGTGCATTATATTCATGGGTAAATGATGAATTGTACAAGAAAGGTCTAGATCTCATCATCAAGGGATGCGTACGAGAAGATGGAATACCTGGAATTATCAAGGCATGCCACAATGAGCCTTGTGGTGGAAATTTTGGTGATAAGAGGATTGCTTATAAAATCCTTCATTTAGGATATTATTTGCCATCCATTTTTAAAGATGCCAAGGAATATGTCAAAAGGTGTGACATCTGTCACAGAATGGGGAAACATGTTCCTACAGATGAACTTCCCCTACAACCTTAGGTACTCATCGAACCCTTTGAAAAATGGGCTCTGGATTTTGTTGGACCAGTCAATCCACCATCAAAACAAAAGAGGTATATTCTTGTTTGCACTGATTATGTCACTAAATGGGTAGAGAGTAAATCATTTTCTTTTTCTAATGAAAATGTTGTAGTTTCATATCTTTTTTAGGATATTTTCACTCGTTTTGGTGTCTCGAGGGAAATTGTGACAGATCAGGGAACTCAGTTTACATCTAGGATGGTGCAAAATATTATGGATGAATATAAGATCAAACATATAAATTCTAATCCATATCACACACAGGCAAATGGAAAAGTGAATTCCACCAATAAAATGATCAAAGCAATCCTCACAAAGACTATACATATACATAGTAAGGATTGGGCAGAAAGGCTTCCTTAACCTTTATGGGCCTACCGGACTACATGGAGGAATACAACAAGGAATACTCCTTATGAACTTGTTTATGGGAAGAAAGTCGTGTTTCCAATAGAACTCTAGATTAAAACCTTCAAAACAATATTCAAATTTGGACTTGATTTGTCGGAAGCCCAAAAGCATAGAATGGAGCAACTCAATGAGCTTGATGAGATAAGGCAAGATGCAGTTCAAAAGACCAACCTAGTTTAGCAACGAAGTTTGAGATGGCATGATAAATACATAAAAGAAAGAAAATTTCAAGAAATGTATTTGCCACTTTTGTTTCACTCAAATTTCAAAGACTTCCAAGGAAAATTTCAGACTCATTGGCTTAGGCCTTATGAGATCGAAAACGTATTTGACAATGGAGAAGTTAGGATAAGGAAAATTGATGAAGAAAAGGTACCTCTTCTTGTGAATGGACATCGACTAAAGTTCTATCATAAACCAATTAAAAAGGAGGACTTTATCAAAAAAATTCAAGACAATGTTGATATCAAGTTGGTGAAGAAGAATCCTTCTTCTTCTCCAACTTAGTCTTCTTTTCACTTTTTCATATCTAAAAAAAAATAGAAATAAAAATAAATATTAAATAAATAGCATCTATATATATATATATATATATATATATATATATATATATATATATATATATATATATATATATATATATATATATATATATATATATATATATATATATATATATATATATATATATATATATATATATATATATATATTTGTATAAGTATGAAAACCAATCAATGATTGGCATCCTTATACAGAAAATACAAGGTGAAAATGAGAGCTCATTTTTGACATATTATATTTTCTCCCATTTTGAAAATCCCAAATTCTTTGTTCCCTTTTTTTTTCAGAAGCAATTAAAGAATAGCTACAAAATTGCTACATTTCTGAAGCTCTTAGAATAAGCTGGAGTTGTCATCAAATTCCACAGCTCTGATGCACTTTTCCAGCCTATTGAAGCAGGACATACTGAATAGAATCAACTAAAGACTAAATTGAAGATCATACTGAAAATACGCCTGAGGAATCAAGACGGAAAGAGGAACAACAAAGGTTAATTACAAGGTATGTTACAATTTTTTTTAAATAATAAGGTTAAAAAATATTAGTGTATATAATTTAGATGATCATATGTTTCCACCTCATGTTGTCATCATTAAAACTGATTTTACTCAGTTCACACCATAAATCCATAATTTTCCAGTTCATTCGTATCATATCCCCTTAATGATCAAGACCAATTTCATTCATTAATGATTTACGATCATATCTCATACCATAATCTGCATACTCACGTTCCTAATCCCTCGTCTAATTACCTATTTACCTACATGTCCCTACAATATCCTCTCAACATTCTTAACTCAGATCCAAACCCTCAATTCTCCTGGTTGAAGAGGAATAGTCTTAAAGGCGAAAATTCCTTACAACAAAGACATGGGTTTAATAGTAAGAACTGAGCTTATGGGAGGAAAAATCATGGAGGGATATCCATAGATGAAGGAGATGCTACAGAAAGTATGATGGCTTCAATTCATAGAAAAATTTCATGGATTCCATAAAGAGGTCACCAAATCCTTTGAAAGGGCCTTCAACAGGGCAGAGGTAGAAATTGGGGACATAAATTTTTTGGTGGTAGAGTGCTTCACAGCAGAAGCCACAGAAATTCTAAAATATGGTGAAAGATGGTTCAAGAATAGGGAAATTCATGGAGAAGAATGGAAGTTTTTTATAAAAATTCCAGGTATGGACACTACTATTTTTAAGAAAGGAATTCCCAGTACGTCACTTAAAAACAAATGGATGAACATGATGTTAATTATTCAAAATTTTGTTACTTGTGAGGCTAGATTTTGTTGTATGTTAGTCTACCATGCCATATTGTTAATGAATTTCCTAGAGGATGGAGAAATAAACCTCCCATACTTCCTATTGAACAACTTAAAGAAAATGTCATGAACTGTGCAGAAAATAATTCAACCCATAGAAAATACCATGTATCATCATGGACTGATAAATATACTCATTGAATTTCATTTAAAAAGTATAGGAGACTCTTGGGAAAGTTTCCTAATCAGGAATAATTTTCAGGAAGAAACACAAGAACATCCTAAGGATGATAAGAACAAAAGAAGAAAGAGAATAAAGGTTGATACATGCATTGAAGAAAAATCATCACCTCGAACACAAGAAGAAGAAGAAGAAATCACCATTGTGGAATTACTGAATAATAAGAAACAGAGTGGTCACAAAAAGTGAGGTAATGTAAAGGAAAGGGAGAGGTTATAAACTCAGAAATATTAATTCCTCCACATCCAAGGAGAAGTTCCAGACATTGTAGATCTTTGAGGAAGACATCTCCATAGAAAGCAAAGTTTGTTGATTTAAATGAATAGGCCCGAGTACCATAACCTATTATTTCCTCTCATATACATAGTCGACGCAGAACGACCCCAGAAATTGACCCAAGACAACAAGAAATTTATGACTACATTGAGTCCTTAGAAAACAGACATGCATAGAAGAAGTCAATTTTTGAAGAGCAGCCTACTAGTCCACAAGAACCTCTAGTAAACTATTTGAAGCAAGAAATATATGAACTACAAATACTGAACAAGAAAATTAAGCAAGAATATGAACCTCTGAAGGAAAAAAACCACTTATAAAAGGTCATCAGTGACAATATTATTTTACATTTGGGGATATGGTATAAAAAGAACAAGAAACTGAAGAAAATGAATGGCTACCTAAACAGAAAAATCATCAATTTGAAGTACAAGCTCCTCATGAAGAAACCAAGAATGGAAATTGCCTCAAAGAAAGGAAAGAAGAGAAAGTTGGATGTACTGGCAGACGTATCAGAATAGATGCAGTAAAAGGTGAAGGCTCGTAATTTTGGAAATTGCATGAGGACATGCAATGGTATCTTAGTGGGGGTATGTTGACCCTCAAGACAGAAATCCTTTTCCACCATCTTTTATTCCTATTCGCAAACTCCATAAATTCAATCATCGATAATTGACACATTTCCATCTGAGAAGGCATTTATATGATCTCTATTTTATATTGTAATGTTCCTTATTATTTAGATGAATTTTGTAATTAGCTACAGAATTCGGGAATTTTTGTAGCTAACCTTTGTTTCTACAACCACCATTATTTTTTGATAGGTTTCGAGAAGTAAATGAAAAAGTGAGTAATATGGGTAGCATTGAAATGGTCCATATATGGATTTTATCCTACTTACCTGTTCATATTCGAGAAGGATTATGCCTACACGGATGATCAAAGATAAATCAAGATAAGTGACGAGATCAATGGATGAAGTCTCTACATTTTCTCTTACATAGAAAATTAAGAAAGATCCATGAAGGATTTTCTTCTGATTAGACTTCTAGCCTTAGCTTTATTTTACTTTCCATAGGCGAAATTATCTCAGGCAGTTAATTTAAAAATTTGTATAAATACCGGTCTGTCGAAACTAGGAATAAGCTTAATTTTTGGTGATAATATTGTGATACATTTAAAAATTTGTTTTGTTAAATGAAGAAGACCAGTTCCAGACCATCGATGCACAGATAGATTAAGTATACTTACATTCGTTCTGTTGCAGAGGGCCCCTACATAGAAAATAGGTTTTACAGTCATTTCGTAGTTTAAATTTTCATCATTTCATACTTTAATTTTATGTCATTTAGTTTCTATAAGTTTTTTATTTAATTTTTTATACTTACGCATAGTTTGTTGATACATTGCATGCTTTCCTAAATTATTTCATTATCATAACCTTGTCAACATTCAATTGAAATTGTTCTTACATCTGATTACCCAACAATCATAGGATTTAAATTAGACATTTCCTTTTTCACAATACACACTCTGTAATCTTGTCTTACCTTAGTCGGTTTTGAATTCAATTAGCACAGTCAATTCAATTTCACAGTAATAGAATTAATGCTTTTGTTTCCATGGAATGTAGAACAGAGTTAGATTAGGATTATATTTTGATCATTCTTAGATAGAGTTAAAGCTAGATCAGATGCTTCGTTTTTCTCATAGAATTAGTGTTCTCAATTGATAAGGTAGAATATGGTTTTATTTTTTTTTTGTTGATAGATAAAACATAATTCAGAGATCAATAGAATTTATAATGATGCTTTGTTTAAATGCAAAATAAGTTCAATTAGATGTTTTCCATAGATTTTTTTCCGCCATAAAATAGTCCAACCTAGCTCAAATTTAATCATTCAAGGATTGATTTATTTTTATGCAAAATATATTAGTTAATTAAAATTTCCTTTTCTTCCTTCTTTTACATTTTATATTTCATTCATTTTATTAAAAGCAATTTGTAAATCAATTTCTTTTCTTAGAGTAAAAATCACATTTCCTTTTCTTCCTTCTTAAGTTTAAGTTTTTCATCATTAAATTTCTTTCAGATTCAGTTATTTCTCAGCATGGAATATTTCATTTAAAGCTTATATTTAATTCCTTAGATCAGTTTTTAGTTCTAACATTAGACATAAAATACAAACCCCCAACAACAATATAAAAATATAGAACAAAGTAAGAAAGAAGGGCATCTAATCATATATAGTGCACCACACTTCATCAGATTACTAACCTCAGTTGATAATTTATGATAGTAATTTAAGACATTAAGTTGAATAAACAGTACCTATGGGAGACTCAGTTCCGGTACCAGTGACGCCATCTATTCCTCCAACATCCAACTCAGTTTTTTCTTCAGGCTCTTGCTCTGTTTATTTCACAACCTCATTTTATACATCCTTTTGCATCTTTTTTGGTACGCCCCTCGACATATTTTTCCTTTCCAACAGTTTTTGTCTCCTTGCCGAACGTTGAGGATGTGACGAGCTGGGTAGAGTGGAGCCCAACCTTCCATGCTTCTACCCAGGTCGCAATGACCTGGTCAATCTCCGCCTCTATGACCATATACACAATATTCTACCATACGAGGTCGTGGTGCACCCTAATCTGCACATGGTGCATGGTCACTTGAAAATATTTAATAGATTGGTACTTCTCAAAAGAAATTACGGACAACCAGGGCCACGAGTGTATAGCTGCTGCTAAAGCGCCCTTGAAAAAGACCTAGAATATATCATTCTATTTGACTCTTATCTGGTTTGGTGAATCCCATATATTGGCATAGCGCGCCCCTTCACACACACCAGGTTCTACCTCTGGGAGGATTGTGCCCTCTAGCGTCTCCCGTGTGACCAAATAAATCAACAAAAGTAACCACGGGAAAAAAAAAATTCTTCCCTTCATCCTACACCTCACGCACATTTTGTACAAACTCTTGGTAGAGGTATTGGGTCTACTTGTAGCTCATCCCCTTCTCGCGCTGTCCCACTAGTGTGATGGCATGCGTAGGGACTACCTTAAGGTGGCACTTGCGCATCAGCTTACAACCTAGGACTAAGGTACCTAGGCGTACTACCGGTTCTTTTAGTTACTTCACTAGGAATCCCCTCGAGTCTTTCCCTACCTTGCAGTCTTTCTTGACCAAGGCAACTACTTTAAGCTCCTGAATTTTTCCATACTGTACCATGGGATGGGGCCCCTTCTTAGGTAGGCTATTGATCGAATGGATCAGTATGGCATAAATGGGAATTCTATTTTGGATCCATAGGCACCCATCATTCACCAATGCTAGCATCTGGCACATGCGAATAGTTGTGATGGGGTACCTCCTAAAGTGAGGGATCCTTAAAAAATTGAGAATCTCATCATTGCTCAGCTTGCATGCCCATGGCATCAGTTCTACCTTCACAACATCATCATACAATATGTGCTCTAGGTAATACTCAGGTGTTAGATCAGGGAATGTTTCTATTTTCACCAGGTCATAATCATTGAGCTTCACTATATGGATATTTCCAAAAATTTCCCCCTCAAAAGGTATAGCCTGCGAGATTAGCGACAACTGCAGATATTCGTGCACCACATCTACATCCTTCAGGGCTCGCATAGAGGGCCTACATGGCTTGACATACTTTAGGCACCATGAATTGGATAGATGAGCACAGAATCCTCAGTGGCACTCATGAGAACCTTTTTCAGGTCACCCATAAGAGATCTATCCTTCGTTGCTTGGCGTAGGGACATAGCATGTCTTGGGGATGTCTGCGGCTTTGAGGTTGAGCCCTTAGTTACCTTTCTCTTTCCTTTAGCAGGTGTCGAAACTAATTCTTGCACGTCAGGGATAACTTGATGAACATAATCAGAGCTGATCTCCATATACGATGTGAGCAGCACAAATTTCTCTTCAAATGGCGAGTTCTCATGGTTCGTTGTAATATTCCAAAATTGGAACAGCTCAGCAAGCATGCACTAAAAACGCATTTCCAGGAAATATGAAATAACATAGTGAAATGGACTCTTGTATCCTCTATATTATTCAATATACAACCTAAATCCAAGAATAGAGCTGAAACAAATCAAACTAGGTGGGTTAAACAGTCCTCCCACACTAGTATAGATGAAAATGACTAAAAACCGCAAATACTGCAACACAAGGATTTCTGCACAAAAGTGACTGCGTAGTCTAAAAGATGGTTTAAACTCAGAAAATAGGAGAATAGGTAGATCTACTCATATATTGATGAATAATGTTGAAGAACAGAGATCTAGTCTCCTTATACAAAATACAAGAGAACCCGGGAAGGGTTTCTTGTCAAACACTCTACATACAAATGTGATTTTCAAAAAATCACTGAAGAATCACTACAACACTGAGGCATAAGAGTGTATAAGGCTGAAATATTTATGATCTAATCTATATCCCTCAAGGGCTTCCTCCCATGAAAGGTTGGGCCTTTCATTCACAAGAAAACACTGCAATGGAGCCACTAGACCATCTGTTGAATGTTGTCTCCAAAATAACACATTCCCTAGCTGGAACGACGCTAGGAATGTAGGGGAAATGTGTGGTTTGATACCACAGATCTGAAATAGGCTCTGGAGCTCTCCAAACAGGTCCCTCAAGTGAAGGAAAACTCCCTCCAATGAGAAACTAGCTCAGAAACCGAGATTCCAATCCTTTCCACTGCTGCACCTAGAAACACTGCACAATCTCTGGAAAAAACTGTGTTGATGAAGTAGGCTAAAGCTTGGCTTGAAAACCTACTATGGAATGTTGAATGTAAACTCTCCCAGTGAGGCTCCTCAAAGAGAGAGGTTGGATTCCTGCTCAAGAACACCGGGTGCTAAACAACAATGCCACCCTGCTAAGCAGCAAAGGAAGCAAAAGTCTTAGCAGAAAAAATAACAATATAAAAACATCAAGAAAAATTCTGCCATCCTCTTCCTTAAATAATTTATGGGTTTTATTTCCCTTGGCCCCACTAAATTAGGTTATCTCTATCAAAATAAAACTTCTTTATTCCTCCTTTGATTCCTCCTCCTCCACAACTGCGTTGTTGACTTAGTCAAAGTGGACTGAATCGGCTTGATAATATCCCTGTTCACACATGGAGGTGTTATTAAGCTACAAAGAGTGTCTCCCTTCACTCCTGAGGTTTATTTATTCCTCCTTAGGAGACTTAAGGGCTTTTCTACCCCTTTATTCACCGGTTAAAGGTACTACTAACTCTAATGTTCCATTTAGCTTTGAGGCTAAAATTTGGGAACATTACAGTCCTCCCCTCCAAAATATTTGCTTCTCCTCAAGAAAATACATAGGGAGAGGAAAATTCCTCCCCTCCTCCTCATGTGGCCTCCTATCAATGGCCTCCATCATTGCATCAATATCAACTGCAATAAAACTGTCATCTAATGTTTCCTCCCAAGGGTGCAAAGCCAAATGGCCCACATCAATCAAAGGTGGAAAGTGTGAATGGAAACCTACTTTATGTCTCATGGCCTCCAAAAATTATGAGTGATGACAAAAATGGAGAATGAGTGACTCCCTCACCCATGCTATCATCCAAATTAAATGAGCCATCCTAGGTAGCTCATCAAGAAAATCATTAACCCTGGTTTTGTATAATGTGTTGGGGCTGCATGTAGAGATTGGATTCTGCCTCCCAATTGGTTTCGCTCTCCATTTATGGTAAACATGGGGCTGCCTCTGTCCTTGGGATGAAATGAAATGGCCTCCAAGAATGGCCCAAGTTCCTCCATTAAACAATTCAGCCATGAAGTGCCTCCTCAATTTCTTCAAGTGGTCCTTCCCACAAGAAGGGAAAAAGTATGATGTGGCAATCATGGCTTGCCTATGGTTCCTCCTAAAATGTACAACATGTAAAGTGGGGAGAATCATGCTCCCAATGGGCATCCTCCATCTCAATCCCACTCTCCAACCAAAACTTCCCCTGAACATAAACATATCAGCAATATGTGGAAGCAAAGTACAATGAGAACAAGTTGCCAAGTGACAACCGGAGAGTGAATCATAGTTCCGCTCATGGAACCAGTGCAGTGCATCCTTTGCCTACGTCAAAATAAGAAATAACAAGTGATTTACTAGCCACTTTTTTGCTACCACGGTCATCTCATAAGATGAAAACATGAAGTTACAATATGCTGTCAATGGTGCACACCAAGAATCATGTGGCTTCCCCCACCAACCACCAATGAGATAGCCAATCTCAATGATACAAAAGGCTGTAAGTACATTATTATAAAATATGCAAGAAGTAATGACCCTCCTTGGTAAAATATGCTGCTCATATAAAGTAAAGAAAGTTAAATCACAATGCAAATGTATACCTCCTCTACCATGTACTCTGGTCCTTGAGCTGAAATGGCTCAACTGAAAATTCTCTCTCACTCCCAATGAGTAGGAAGGTGGTTGTGACATCCTCTCTATCACTATCCAGGCTATGAATCTCTCCATATGCTGAAATATTTCATGCTAAATGCCCTCCCAAATGAGTTCCTCTTCCAAGGAAAGATATGCATCAAAATGCATGGAAGATAAATCCTCATGTGCTGCATGTAGAAATTTCTCCTTGAGTCTAGAAGGTCTAGTCAAGAAGACTTTTCCATGTGAATATATGACCATATCATCCACCATAGACTCATCATCTCTATCCTCATCATTGAGGATCATGCATGCACCAAGATCCTTGGAGTACTCTACTAAGAGCTGAGATCTCCAATAAGGATCAATCCTCCTAAGAGACAGCGTTTTTGATCTTGCATGTGAAACTCTCCTCATGCTACTGCCTACTACTCTGACATCCCCCATGCCAAATTTCTCCTCCAAACTCTTCACCTCTCCAAAATCAAATAGCGGTGAATCCCAAGACAAGATGTCTTTCATCAATGATAGATCTGGTGGCCTCCCAGGTGGAACGCCTCCATGTAGTGAGACATCAATGTCAAGAGTGGATTGTACATATGGTTGGGAAACCTTGTCCTTGCTTCCACAGTGCAATACAGTCTGCCTTTTCTTTGCACCAGCTCTCTGAAATAGAGAAGGGTGTGTGCCTCTCATCACATGATGCTACTCTTCCTCCCTACCTCCTCCTTCCAGCTGCAATGCTGCACAATCATGCTACTCATTGATTGTGCTTGGACCTCCATTTATGAGATCCTGGGGAACTTCTTGTAAGGATACAAGAATCCCTCCTGTTGGAGCATGTGCTTCTCCTCCATCTACATTAGGTACTAGTTGTGCTCTAGATGTGACAGCGGGGATTCCGTCTTCTTCATCATCAATGTGTGTAGGCAACATCTCAATAGTTGGATTCTCTTGTGAAAAAGAGATCCCCATGCCCTCTTGTTTAGGAATATGAACTAGAGGTATTGCTTTTGACAATGTGTAATGAAAGATGTCAGATCCTCCCATGGTTTTTTGAAGTGGAGTTTCCTCCATAACATGCAAGGGTTTTGTTATTTTAAGTTTTATGTGCTCATGTGTCTTAGGAATTTTTTCACCAAACCTCCCCACCAATGTATCTATGAATCTTGTATAATAGGAAGTGCTTGCATTATTTAAAGAACAAGATTCAAAAATCCACCATGCATGAGCCTTACCTCCAAAATGCAGCACTACAACTCTGTTGGCTTCATCTTCAGAAATATGGTGCAGCTGCAAATAGGAGTCTAGCTCCTTCACCCAAGCTCCAACTGAACATGTAGGTGATCCGAAAAAATTATATAGAAAAAATCTACCTGCATCCTGCTACTTTCTCTTCTCCACCTGGATCTTGCAAAACTCTTGGAAATTAGTATGATCTCTAAACCTCTCAGTTTGAGATTCATACTCTAGCAATAAATCACTAAGAGTCATCCTCTTAGGTATTCTCCCTCCTTTCATCCATCTCAAGATAGAATTGGGCACTTCACTGTGCTTTGCATCATGGTGTGTAACTGCATGGTCACACTCACCATGTGAAAATCTAGATTCAGCTCTAGATCCAAACTCCTTTGGAGATCCCATCTCCAATCTCATTTTCTTCAACTCTCCTTGAAAGCTCTGCATAGATTTTGGAAGAAGATTTGTAAGCTTGTATTCCCTCCTTCCTTCACTTACTAAAGCCTTATTTTTTCTGTCCACCTCTCTTGAAAGTGTAATGGCCTGAGATCCACAGGCTGAGCCAATATTGAAGCTCTGACACCACTGTAATATTCCAAAATTGGAACAGCTCAGCAAGCATGCACTAAAAACGAATCTCCAACAACATATGCAATAAAATAGTGAAATGGACTCTTGGATCCTATATATTATTTAATATACAACCTAAATCCAACAATATATATAAAACAAATCAAACTAGGTGGGTTAAACAATCCTCCCACACTAGTGTAGCTAAAAATGACTAAAAACCCCAAATACTGCAGCACAAGGATTTCTGCATAAAAGTGACTAAGCAGTCTAAAGGAGGGTTTAAACTCAGAAAATAGGAGAGAAGGTATATCTACTCATATATTGATGAATAATTCTGAAGAACAGATATTCAGTCTCCTTATACAAAATACAAGAGAACCCGACAAGGGTTTCTTGTCAAACACTCTACATACAAATGTGATTTTAAGAAAATCACTAAATAATCACTCCAACACTAAGGCATAAGAGTGTAGAAGGCTGAAATATGTCTGATCTGATGTAGATCCCTCAATGGCTTCCTCCCATGAAAGTTTTGGCCTTTCAATCACAAGAAAACATTGCAACGGAGCAAATAGACCATCTGCTGAATGCTGCCACCAAAATAATGCATTCCCTAGCTGGAAAAGCACTGGGAATGTAGGGGAAATGTGTAGTTTGATAAAAAAATATCTGAAATAGGCTCTACAGCTCTCCAAACAGGTCGCTCAAGTGAAGGAAACCTCCCTCCAATGAGAAAATAGCTCAGAAATTGGGATTCCAATCCCTTCCAGTGCTGCACCCAGCAACACTACACAATATTCGGAAAAAAATACACTGATGAAGTAGGCTAAAGCTTGGCCTAAAAATATGATGTGGAATGATTAATTCAAACTCTCCCAATGAGGCTCCTCAAGGAGAAAGGTGGGATTCCCGCTCAGGAACACCTAGTGCTAAATAGTACTGCAACCCTGCTAAGCAGCAAAGGAAGAAAAAGTCTTAGAAAACAAAATAACAATCTAAAAACATGAAGAAAAATGCTGCCATACTCTTCCTTAAATAATTTATGAGTTTTATTTCCCTTGGCCCCACTCAATTAGGTCATCTCTAT
The DNA here is from genome assembly GCA_034641835.2 of Pinus albicaulis. Classification (NCBI taxonomy): domain Eukaryota; kingdom Viridiplantae; phylum Streptophyta; class Pinopsida; order Pinales; family Pinaceae; genus Pinus; species Pinus albicaulis. Next base: position 713,830,809 of record CM076569.1, read on the forward strand.
CAAAATATTCCCCTCCCTCCAAAACTATGTTATTCCTCCTTTGATTCCTCCTCCTCCACAACTGCGTTGTTGACTTAGTCAAAGTGGACTGAATCGGCATGATAATATCCTTGTTCACACATGGAGGTGTTTTATTAAGCTGCAAAGAGTGTCTCCCTTCACACTTGAGGTGTTTTTATTCCTCCTTAGGAGACTTAAGGGCTTTTCTACCCCTTTATTCAAGATCTAAAGGTACTGCTAACTCTAATGTTCCATTTAGCTTTGAGGCTAAAATTTGGGAACATTACATTCATGGCCGTCATCCTTGTTTTGAAAATGAACTCAGGGTTACTCACATCGGATGCGGGGTTCTCACAGCGAGACATAGAGTATTGATAGATGAATTCAAAATGAAATTTGTAGATAATTTCAAAGCGCAATATACTCGAACGGAAAAGGAACATAATATGACCCGTGTCATTCCTTTTATAGGAAATCGATGGTAAAAATGGTCGAAACTTCATTAATTCCACCTTATCCCTTTAAAGATGGTAAAAAATCTCATAAATTTTCCTCATTAAATGCATAAAACCTGCTCCATTCAATGATAAAATCACTTTTTCACCCATATTTAGTGTTCCAACAACTAGTTTCTCCTACCATGCACTACCTCGGTGCTCCTATTGCACCTATCTTCATATGTCTTTTTTTCAACACACAAACAATTAGATTACCATTCTCTGACCATATATTCATTTGGTAGGCATAGGGTTATCCCTATACGGCTTCAGTCGGCTCCCGTTGATGTACCCGAGAATATTCTCACTACGCAATGTGGCCAAGCACACCACGCCTCCATTAGTGATCTCTTTCACAACATATGGCCCTAACCAGTGCTTCTTGAACTTTCCCGTGTGGCGCGCAAACTTAATGTCATATAAAAAAACCAAATCTCCTTCTTTGAATTCCTTCTATCAAATTTTTCTAACATGTTAGGCCTTTTCATGCACCTTCTGTACTTACTGATGGAAGTTGGAAATAGACTGATCCTCTTCTAAGGCACCTAATTCCACTACACGTTCCTTCATGATGTCTAGCTCAGCCATATTAGCAAATGTTGCGATGCGCAGAATTGGGATAATATATTCCATTGGCATGATTTATTCTTTCCCATAAACCATCCTGAAAGGTGTTTTCCCATTCAACTTCTTTCATGTGGTCCTATAAGCCCATAACACAGAAGGGATGCACATGTCCCAGTCATTCCGATTTACATTATAGATCTTGGTGAGTGCATTCTCCAATATTTTTTTGAAATATTCTACTGCAACATTTTCCTGAGTGTGGTAAGGATTACTCTTCTGGTGATGTATTTGAAATTCCTATGTCAGAGCTTCAATGGTTTCTTTAAAAAAGTGCGTACCCCTATCACTCAATATTATTTTAGGACACCCACATCTAGTCAAGGTGTTTTCAAAAATGAAATGTGCAGTAGTATATGCTGTACAATCCTTGATTGGCTTAGATTCTGCCCATTTGGTTACATAATCTGTGGCAGTGATGATATAGCGTGCGCTAGTTTTCTTCCACGGAGGGTTCATAGGTCCTGTTATCACTCAGATTTTCCTTGAAGTTGTGGAAAAGGAAAGTAAATCTGAGGTAACCACAAACCAACCTTCAGATACAGAATCTAGCCAATCTGTATCCAGAGAGGGCTCTCTCTTTAAAATTTAGCTTTGTTCTTAGAAAATATTAGGCTAGTTATAAGTCTAAGAGTTTGTTTGAATTTAAATGGTGGAATCCGCCAACTAAGGGCACGATTGAGTAATTCAGGCCATTGGGCTATGGATTCGAAAGGATGGCTTTACTGGATTAAGTTTCTACACACAAGATGGCTTTGTAGGGCAAGATAGCCAAACAGAGAACAATTTTAGATATTAAAGTGAATGGAATGGATTTTGAAGGGATGAAAGGCAATTAAGAATCTTTCAACATGTTCAAAGAAAGAAAGTGAATGATTACAAATAAAGAGCAGTTAAGAATTCCTTACTATAGTAATCAAAATTTTTAAACCAGCGAAACAAGAGCAATTAAGAATTCATTGTTTATAACCAGTTTAGAAGAAAACATTTATAATAATCATAATTGAAATCAGAATACACTTAAGTTCGGATTTATTATTTTTTGTCAATTATTCAGAAACGAAACATAGCGATATTATAAACAGATATAAAACTTAAAACATAGGATAGAAATGACTTATTGAACTGTAGTTCGACACATGAATCCTGCAAAAATTCTTGAGCTTCAATTCATCATCCAGCAAGCCACAAAGAAATTTCTCCAAAACACTTTTATTCCAAAAATTCAATGTTACAGCAAAGTAGAAGAATCCACCCTCAATAAGTCAATTGAGGGCTTATTTACACAAAAAATGATACAAAATATCTCTTAACAAAACGAGATATAATCTAATATGACTCATAGATAAGTTTCAATAAAAATAGAGACAGATGGTCTCATGGATAAGACAAGAAGTAATCGATGTTGTGTTGTTCCCTCCTTTTGAGAGTGTGCTGGAGGCTAGACCTATATTTTAGCTTTTCGTTGTCCTCTTCAGTCATTTTATTCCAACTGAATTGCTTCACTGATACTCTTTGTTTTTATTGATACACTTTCAAATGAACTGATACTCTTTGACCTTTGTTTATCCTTTTATCCTTTATACTGTAGTAAATAGGCAAAATTTCGTATCAGGATAAATTTTACAAAAGTTCCAACAAATCTTCCCACCATTTATCTTCTGTTATTCTTGTCCGTTGAAGCTTCCTTAATGTTTCATCAGCCTCAGTATATTTGAGGAAATTAGGTTGGCTAGGAAACAAATGCCTTACTTCATGTTCCAAATAAAACAAATTCTCTAATCTGTCATGAAGATTCCTTCCTGTTGGTAATGTTGCTTGTGATGAACTGGCTGAGGAATTGGCAAGATTGTGAGCATGTATGTTCAATTTCCTAGCAAAAGTTTCCAGGTCCATTATTTTGTCTTCTGAAACCATAGGGTTGGGCAACCCTTTATTAAAAAAAACATTAAACCTTTCTCTGAAAGCAACTATTTCTGCCTGCATGTCAAAGCACCTTCGTTCCAAATTTTGCATAAGAGTTCTTTTAGTAAAAACTCTTTTAATTTCTAAGATTGTTGCAGTTCTATCCTGAATACCCATTTCTTCAAGCTGTTGTCTGGTTTGGGTGTTGAGAAACTGTATAAGCTGATTGGCCTCCTCAGGCCTATTTCCCAATTCTACTCGTGTGTTTTCAACTTCATCCAGAGTTGCTTTGACCAAATCATTTTGCTCGTACATTATCTGGATTGAAGGCCAGATATCTTTTATTGACTGGATAATATTATCCCAAAGAATTTCATTTATCTCTCTCAAAGGCTTCTCCAATGTGAGATCCTTTTCTAATGCTTTAACCAACTTTTCCAATCTCTTGATTTCTCTTGATTTTTCAGCAACACTCATCTTTGAAAGATGATATCTCTATTCCAAATTGACAAGTTGTAACTTTGTGTGCTGAACTTCTATTACTTGTAATTTCAAGTCATTCATTTGCTTTACTAATTGTTCTAAACTCAAATTTGAAGTGTCTACCTGTGATGACTCTGTTGGCTGACCTGTCGACTGCGTACCTGTAATTGCCTCTATTGTAGATGTCGGAAGAGCAGATTGTTTGTCTTTCAATGCTTGCTCCAGCTCTTTTTCTGTTTCAACCAATTGCTCATTCATTTTTCATAGCAACTCCATCATTTCTTCTTCAGAATTTTTCTTTATTATTTCTTTAGTTTGAGGATTTCTGGAGGCTGGCAATTTCAACTGCTTTCTCAAAGCAGCAATGTCATCATCTTTTTTCTTTATTAATGCTTCTATGCCTTTTACATCCTTTGGATTATGTCCCAAACCAATTATTATTTCTTCCAATGTTTTTATCATGTTATCTTTGGCTTGAGAAGAAGCCTTTTCAATCTGTATTTGTGCATTTGTGTTCTCCAAAGAATCCTGTAACTTGTGAGCTGCCATGGATTTATCAGTCAAAGTGGAATAGATCATTTCCCCAGTCTGCTTATGTAATTCAATCTGGTCTAAAGGGTGGATATCCTTTGCTAGGACTTCAAAGTTTGTCCTAATATAATCAACGGCTGTTTGGGGTTGTTGCACCTTGGGTTTGAAATGGCTCATTAGCATTTTTCCCTGTTGAATGTCAAAAGCTGACATCAGTCTTTCTTGATTATTTGGAGCCATTTTCAAATATTGATTATATACTTGCATTTTCAATGGATCATTCCTGGCCTTGATATTGATAAATGTCTTCTTTATATCTCCTATATCTTTGACTGGTGTTTTGAAAGAAGATATTTCCATACTATGTTGCTTCTGTAGCTTTTCCCTCTAAGAGGTAGTAGATGCCCCACTGACTGTATTTGTTTGTTGACTGCCTGATTGTCCCTGTCCTTGACTGTCAAAAATTTCTTGAAATGATTCAACTTCTGGAAGAGGATTCAATCTCTGCCTCTTAGTATCATGTTGCTCTGTATATCTATCACCAGGGGTGGATGTTTCAGCTTCTCTCTTTTTCCCTTTTTCCATATTAAGAGGAGTTTGAAGATTGGCAATTTCTGTCTCATTGATCTAAACTGGAGTGATTTGTACCTGACCTTGTTCTTTGGATGTCTCTGTTTGCTCTGTCATTGTGAACTTTTCAATTACTTGTATGTCTGGTTCTTTTCCTTTTCCTTTTGTTTCTACTGCAATGTTTTCTTGTAACTCCTACTGAATAATCCCAGTTGAGGAAGGGCCAACTTCTGATCTTGGTACCTGTACAAAAGAGTCTAGGTCAAGCATCTTCTCAAGATATTTCATAACATTTCTTATACTGACCTGCTCAATATCATGCTCTATCAATGTGCCTTCTATCCATTCATCTGTATTAGCATATTTCTCAATCTCTGGAAGTCTCTGATGGATGTATGGTGCTGATTTATTTTTCATTCTTTTACCACAAATGAAGTGGAATGGGTCATAAGGTGCCCAATAGAAACTCTTCTGTAATCTGAAATGGTCTTGTAATATCTTTTCATCTTCCTCCCCTCCATCCCTAGAGTTACAGATAAACGGACCTAATTGACTTTTGATCCAGAGTTTAGCCTTCTTCTTTGCATTACAAAAATTAATTATATCAGAGTTGTTCATTTTCCTGAAGTACTCTAATGCAAAGAGTCTCATGGGGACATATTTTGGCAATTTAAATGGACATAATTCACATCCATATATCCTAACTTCTGTGTGATTTTGGTACAAGTACCAATCACCAACCTTGTATTGTTTTGAGAGCTGTAGAGTTTTCTTGATTTCATTACTGATTCTGGGAGGAGAAATTCCAATTAACAAAGTGGTTGTTGGTTGTAAAAACAGATCAATAAACTCTTTATAGGAATAGGGAGAATCTTGAGAACTATGGGTGACGGCTGACCAAAAGATAACAGATCTAGGATTCCCCTGGGCATCAAGCTTTTTGGTATAGAAAGGGAAATTTTCAGACTGGTAATATAGCATGAGGTGATAGATGACAGAGGAATATTTGAATACTTTCTCATTTTCTAATCTCATGAATTGATCATGGATTTTGTCTGCTATGTAAGATGCAAATTCATACCTGACAGGAGGAGGCTGTCCAGGGGTAAAAATAGACAATAATACTAGAACTAAATGGTCAATAAATTCACTGATATTAAAGCCCATTATAAAAGATATCATATCCAAATCAATTCTACCCTCTTCAGTGAAAAAAACATGCACATAAGGGGGAGGGCCTTTAGGCTGATGATCAGGCAACATAAAGGTCTGACAGATGTGGCTCAATTCTTCATGGGATAGTTTTGTGGATTTCTCATGTAGTTCTCCCATAGACAGGGGAGTGAGGGCTTGATCAGTTCGAAAATGTAGCATCTCATTGATAGACTGAGCAGTAATTGGGAAAAGGATGTCTTGGTTTCAGGATAAGACTACTCTCTCGTTAGGATCATAATTGGCATGGCAAAGATGGATTATTTCAGGGAAAATATGCACAGAGGGAAAGAGGTACCACGGCAGATTAGATTCCCATAACCCAATTGTATCCAAACCATTCAAATAATTGTCTCTGCAGCGACGAAAAATTTGAAGAGGGCTTCCACTAAAACTCAGGTCTTTGATTTTGAAATCTCTGTCGACTAATGATAAATAATCCAGGTCTTTGTGAGGGGCGTTCAATGGGGCGACATTTAAAGCCACAGGAGTTTCCATTTTGGTTCTTGTGGATTCAAAAATGGAAATTCGGCTTATGGTGAAAGATTGAGCAAAATTACAGGTTTCGACCGGAGAAATAGGTACAATTGCAGGTTGGGAAATCAATTACAGCTCTTTGGGATTAAGGAATGAACTAGCAATCAATTTTTAACTCTGTTTCATTAAAAGAAAGAGGAAAATAGAGTTTCTTACAGAGTTTAGTGCGATTTTATGGTAAATACCTGTTTTTGGAGAAAAGAGCGTTTTGAACAGACGCGGGTGAGTGCGGATAATCTTCTGAAAGGCTCTACTGCAATTTGCTTTGACAGGATACAAGTTGGCAGACTTCAGAAATTTGAAATTCAAATTTTCTATGTGGGGGGTGTATTCATTCAATTCGTGTAGAATAAAGAAAAAGACACGAAATTTTTGTTTTATTGGCAAAGTCAAACGGGGGGGAATTTTTATTATTTTAATGACTGACGTCATTCTGTACGAGAGGTGAGTCACGGGGGGGGGGGGGGAAATGGTAAGCAGTTTTTTCCGCACCACTTATGAGCGAAGGCAGTTTCGGGCGGATGGGCAGTGAAGCGATACAGCGCTTGACACGTAGCAATGGAACTATTCAAAAACCACTTTTATTTCGCGCATTATCTTTCGGATGGGGGATGGCCAGTGGAATCGATGCGAGCCGTTGATCTTGGGCGGATCAATCCAACGATTGACGAGATATGGAGTTGATGAGCATTTAATGGGCGAGACTGACACGATTTAATATGAATTAATCATTTCGAGAGGCATTTGATTGGAGGGTTTGGTTATTAATTAATCTTAAGGATTAATTAATCCCATATGGAAAAATGGTCAGGAAATGTTAAATGCACAGGGACGATTTATTTCAAAGTTTAGTTTTAATTAAACTTTGGGTTTACTTTTCTCTTTTAAACATATATACATATATTTAAACCTTTTTCGTATATTTTTAATATATGGTAATTAAACCAATGTGATTTTCTTACCATAGGGGGCGGGAATAGAATTAATGTTATATTTTAGCCAAAAGGGGGTATATTGTGGGTTTTTTACTTGAATAAGTGGGAATAAAATACTTGTGGCTAAAATAGTTATAATACATGGGTTTTGGGAATATTATATGAAAAGGAATTATATACATAGGAAAAGGTGATTTTCATAGGGAGTTAATATATAAATTAGAATTAATATGACAAAGGGACAATGTCAACTCAAAATACTTAAATATAACCAAGAAAGTGAGAATTCAAAAGTAAATATCATTATTATACTTTCATCACTTAGACTTAGAATAAAAAGTGATTTTGAGGGTTTTTTATGAAATATTGAAGGATTTTCCTAAGTAGAATTGAACTTTACTTAGGAAAAGATTTTGAAAGGTGAATGAATGTGATAATGGGTGATTTCAAGTACTTAGGTCTTTTTCAATTATTGGGCCAAGGGTCCGGTCCCTCCAAAAGTCAAGGAAATGCCTTGAGCCCCTTTAATATTCAAATACCTTAGTGCTTAGGGAAATTAGTGAAATATTTAAGGGAAAATGAAGGGGAAGTTAATAATCTTGACTTTGCTTTGCTGTGAACTTTTTCCAATGTAGTATCTGCCTTTGCACTTGTGATGAAAGTAAAATTGAACACATTTAGAACCATCATTCATCACATGTAATTCTGCAACAACATCTACCTACCCTACTTACTTTACTCTACCATTTTCTCTTCTTTATTAGGGTGCACTTAGACTGGAAAACCCTTATCAATCTTCTTTTTATTTTACATGGCAAACATATCTAAGTCTACACTTATTACATCCAAGGGCTCAGATTAAACTGTTGAGCACCTTTTATTAACTTTACCTATCTACTTATCTGCCAAGATTAAACTGTTTGGCCAGATATTTATTCTCTATTCTACAACATGAAATTGAAAAATGAATGAGTCAAGTTTAAACAGTTTGACTCTTCATAAATTGTGGCAAAAGTTTGACAAGCTGCACACAATTTTGTTTATTACAAAAAATGAAATAGTAGTGTCATTTGGACTTGCACACTTTCCTGGTCTATTTTTATTTGGGGTTCATTTCTTTCACTTTTTGACCATTTTATTATTTTCACCCTTTAATTTTTCTTTTAGGGTATACCCTCTTTACATTTTTTAAAACTTTTTGATTTTTTGATTTTTTTTGAAAATATGGACCACCTTTTCAACAAGAAAAGGTTTGACATATTGGATAGTTCAACAAGTCAATCATGAAAAATGACACCTATTGGTATAGGACTCTAACACTGGCTCCACTTGGGGATGGCTTTTCCTGGTGAAAAGTCAAGAACAGCAGGTCAGATGCCTCAAAATGCCTTCAACTAAACCATGTAATATTCTTTTTCTGGTGGATTTATTGTATATATATGATAGTAGAACTTTCTGAAGCTTAGGGCCTTCACTTCGGGCTTCAACTCCAACAAGTCACCATCCAATAAAAACTGATGCATTAGAAAGGATATAATATGTACATGTTAGAAAAATCACAACATCCTAGTAAATAGGATCAAAATAGTGCTTTAGCATTCGACCATTGACTGGTCCTTCCTCAGTTTCTGAACCATCCAAATTCTTCAAAAAATATGTGTTATTTCCATGTAAAGCATGAATGATGTAAGGTTCTTTCCATAAGAAATAAAATTTCCCATTGTTTCCTTTATCTTCTCTTCTGGAATCCCATCTTAAAACTTTATCTCCTATTTGAAAATCTTCTGCTGTAGTCCTTTTGTCAAACATTTTCTTTAACTTTTCCTGAAAAACTTGGGATCATTGATACACTTCTTCTCTGGTCTGCTGCAAGTGAATTGTTTGGTTTATTCTTCTCTGAATATCATTTGGTTCTACTTGAGCCTCCTGAAGTAATTTCATAACAGGAATTCCTAAGGATGATGGAAATCTAGTCTTAATACCATAAACTATTTCATATGGACTGGTCCCAATTGATTTCTTAGTTGTAAGTCTGTCTTCCCACAATGCATTGGTAAGTTTCTTATGCCAATTCTTTTTATTTTCTTCCAATAATTTTTTAATGATATTAATAAGGCTTTTATTGGAAGATTCAGCCAGTCCATTACCCTGAGGATAATAGGCTGTTGAATGGCCTAAAGTGATGTGATATTTATTACAGAAACTAATCATTTTCTTAGACTTAAATGCGGCAGCATTATCTGTTATAATTTTCTCTGGACAGCCAAATCTTGAAAGTATATTGGTTTCTAAGAACCCTATAATTATAGAATCATTGGCTTGTCTGCATGGGATAGCTTCAATCCATTTAGTAAAGTAATCTGTGGCAGTGAGGATCCATTTGTGTTGCCCAGAAGAAGGGGGATGGATTTCTCCAATAAAATACAGTCCCCATTGTTGAAAGGGTCTCTCGGTGGAAATTGGTTTTAATGGTAAAGGTAACAATTTTCTCTTGCCCTCAAAGATCTGACACTCATGGAAAGTAGTTACAAATTTCTTAACATCTGAAAACAAAGTTGGCCAATAAAATCCAGCCCTTAATATCTTATCTACAGTTGACTTCCAGTAGAGGTGTCCCCCACAATCTCCTCCATGAAATTCATTAAGAACCTTGTCAGTTTCATCTTTCAATAAACAATTTAATAGAATCCCATCATGATTCTTCCAAAAAATAGCACTATCTAAAGTAAAAAACTTTAAAGATGTCATTTTTAAGAACCTTTGTTTCGTTCTGGATAGCCATGGAGGAGCTTGTACGTTTAACAAAACATAAATGATATCAGTGTACCAGGGTGAGTCTAAAAAGGCCTGACTGATCTGTGGAGTTGCCATCTCCTGTTCGTCATCTAGTTCATTAATATCCAGGGCTTGGCAATTTGTTTCAGTCATGAGTTGAGCCAATCCTTGACCTTTTATGAATTTTGTTGGTTTTATCTCAATATCATATTCTAATATGGTACCTATCCACTTACCTCTTTTGCCTTCAATATCATCTTGAGTTAAGATGTCTTTAACGACAGCATTAGGTACATAAGCTATCACATGAGAATACAATATATAAACTCTGAAATCTTTAATTTCTTTTACAAGTGAAAAAGCTTGTTTCTCCATGATATTATGTTTCAATGATGCATCTCTAAGTTCTTTACTAAAAAAGGCTATTGGTTTTTCACATCCTTGATCATCTTTTTGTAGTAAAACAACTGTAATTGTGTGTTCAGGAGCAAATGAAAAAATTATGAAATCTCTATCAAATTTTGGACTGGTAAGAACTGGTGTTCTGGTTAAAGCCATTTTGATTTATTCAAATGATTTCTTAGCTTCTATGGCCTAGTCAATACTTGAATCCTTTCTTAACATGTTAGTAAGCAGTCTAAGTAATTCAGCTAAACTAGAAATGAATCTTCTCAAAAAATTGATCTTTCCTATGAAAGCTTGAAGTTCTTTAATAATCCTGGGATGAGGTATCTGCAATATGGCTTGTATTCTTTCAGGATCAATTCTAATGCCATATTTAGAAATAATGTGACCTAGGAGTTTCCCTTCTTCAAGACCAAACAATGATTTTTTCGGATTTAAAGAAATACCATACTTTCTGCATTTTATAAATACTTGTCTTAGATGATCTAAATGTTGTTGATCTATTTTGGAAAAAACAGTTAAATCATCCAGATATATGACCAGAAAATCATGAATTTCTTTAGCAAAGGCAATGTCCATTACTCTTTGGAAGGTTTCTCCTGCGTTTTTTAGACCAAAAGACATCTTAACATATTTAAATGTACCCCATGGTGTTGTAAATGTTGTCTTGTCTTGATCATCAGGATGAACCAAAATCTGGTTATACCCTGAAAATCCATCCAGAAGAGAAATCCTTGAAGATCCTACTACCCATTGTAAGATATGGTCTATTTTAGGCAAAGGATAGTTATCTTTTAAAGAAAATTTGTTTAAATTTCCCAAATCGACACATAGTCTAATCTCTCCAGTCTTTTTCCTTGTTGGTACCAAATTAGAAACCCATTCAGAGAACCTAATAGGAGCTATAATTCCTGCTTCATACATTCTTTTAATTTCTTTCTGAATTGAAGGTAGTAAAACAAGGTTGATCCTTCTAAGTTTCTATTTGAATGGTTTCTGATCGGGTTTCAAAGGTATTGTATGTTGAATAATTGATGTATCGTATGAATTCAGATCTTCATAACTCTAGGCAAAAACATCCTGGAATTCTTTTCAAAGTTCAACATATTTAACCTTTTGATCCTTTGGCAGAGATTTAGATAGTTTAACCATCTTGGGATTTCCTTCAGTTCCCAAATTGACTTCTTCAATATCATCTTTTAAAGGTTCCATTTTGGGTTTTAGTGGAATGTCATTTGAGTCAAAAAGATCTTCTAAAGGAGTTAATCCTTTAGGTAAATGATTATCTTTTAGATTGATAATTTTAGATTCATCTTCTATAATCTCATCGAATTCCATTTGTTTCAAATCCTGCATATATTTTTTAGTGAATTTGGTTGGGTGAAGCATGTGAATTGCAATCTCTTCTGAAATATATGTTTCTTGTTCATCTAGTTGATCAGATTCATTGATTGTTGTGTCTTCGTCTATACTACTGTTAGAGAACTCATTTTCTAATGTCAAAAATTTATTGATCTGATTATTATTTACAAACACTTGCCAATTCATGAGATTGTCCAGTATAGCAGGTCTATGTCTAATCTCAGCTGTGAACTGATGATTAGGTCCAAAAGGTAACTTACAGGTGCTAGCGAACATTGCAAGACTGTGAACATGCAAATTTTGTTTTCTAGGAATTTTTGCAAGTTGAGCTTGTAGAAAAGTGTTGAGAATTTCCACAACTATTTCTCTGTATTGTTTCAATCTGGGATCTTTTGTTTAACATTCACCATTGATCTGTTTGATAATTAACTCAGAGTCTCCTATGATTGATACTCTAATTGCTCCTAACTTTTTGACATGTTTAAGCCCTAGCAAAAGAGCTTCATACTCTGCCATATTATTAGTGCATCTAAAGTTCAACCTATAAGCATGGCCTTCGGCATGATCATTTTCAACGTTATGTATCCAAATTCCAGCTCCTGCTCCTAACTTATTTACTGAACCATCAAATTCTAAATGCCACATAATTTCATGTTCATAATCTTCATCAACTATTTTAACATGTTTCTTAACAGGAAGAGCTGGTTTTTCAGTTTTTTCTGGTGTCTCTTCAATGTCTGATGTTTCTCTGTTTTCAGAAATTTCTTCGATTTGAACAGTAGATTTATTTGCAGTCTCTGTTTCTGGTGCTTCTATTTTAGTAGGAAGGTCAGATTCAGCATTATAAAGGATGAATGAGTCCATATCATAATGAACTGAGTAGATAGGGAAGTTTTCAGGTTTCTCGTGACTACTGGCTAAATATTTCATCAAGGTCTCTCTGTATAGTCTTTTAGGTTGACCAAATACTGAAATAGTAGCATATGGAATATCTAATTTAATAGATCCTCCAAGTTTGGCACCCCAGGATCTGGACAACAACATACCATATTTGGGAGGAATATCAGCTACTACTATATCCATCAGAACAGATTTCTCAGGGTATTGCACCAAAGTAACACACAGATCTTTAATCAAACCTAAACATCTTACCTGACTTGAATCAAAGGAAAAAAGATCTCTATATGGTCTAGTAATATCTAGATTTAATCTTTCCATCATAGCTTTGGGCATCAAATTGTGGGATGCTCCAGAATCAAGCATGGCGTTATGAAGTATTTTTTCATGAACATTCAAACTCACATAAAATGGAGGAGTTCCTCCACTTTCTGGTTTGCCATTTACCTCAGGGCAAAAAAGGATTTTGGGTTGATCATCAAAAACATTTATTGAATCGTCCATTCCAGTAATGTTAAGGGATCTACTGATTTGTCTTCTATAGACATCATGTTTAGCCAATTCTGCTAATGGAACAACTATCTTTAGTTTTCCTATTTCAGCCTCTAGATTGAAAGGTTTTTCTGTTTGAGCTCTAGTGTTTTGAACAGTTGGGTTTTCTCTATTTTTTGTGTCTTCAATGTTTTTCTCTTTTTCATGAGTAGGATTATGAGTTGAAGGTGTTTCTGAATTAACTTCTGTTGGTTCTTCTACGTTTCCTGCAGGAGGAAAAGTATTAGAAATTTGTTTATTATTTGGTTGGCTATCAGACACATCTTCAATTATTGGATTCGCGGGGTTAGGACTTGTTCTAGACAGAATTTGTATAGGAGGAGTGTTATTTTTACCTTTGATGTTTTGTTTTGCAGCTTTCTATTTTCTATTCTCTGGCACGTTAATCCGTCTGCTTCTCAAATTGTATTGTTTATGAACTTCATAAATTGTTGTGTCATATCCTTCTTTGAAATCAAAAGTTTCTCCTGAATGAGTTTGAAATGTTTCAAGAATATGATTTTCTTGATCTTCTTGAGATAGGAAAACTTCTGGTTCATTTTTGTTCTTAGTCACATTATTTATTTCAACATCCTCAGTAGGTTCCTCAGAAGATGAACCTTCAACAAAATTTTCCTGGAATGGTGGCCTGATGTTTTGGTCAGGAACATTTTTCCCAATATTTTGGTTCTGATTTCTTCTAAAGTTTGGGTTTCTAACAAAATTTTGACCATCGCCAGACAAATTTATTTCGATTGTCTCTACTCTGCCTCCCAATCTTTCCATACCTTTAATAATTACATCCAGCTTTCTTTCAAAATCTGAAGGCTCTTCGTTTATAGGAATCCTTCTTTCGGCTCTAGCTCTAGCTCGTTTTTCTATGAGGTTAGCTTCAACACTAACCACTATGCTTTGCATCTCTTCTAGGGTTTGGGGATCTCTTTCCCTAATTGAATATGCTATGTCAGAGTCAAAACCATCAGGGAATTTAACCAGTACTGAATCCGGAGGGGGCCTAAGGTTTTGAGGGACATCGTTATAGGCTTCGTTAAATCTGATGATATAATCTTGCACTGCTTCATTAGGTCCTCTTTTCAATTTTCCAAAGACAGATAGGATCTGAAGAGGGTCTTTCTTCTTCTCCCATCTATTTAAAAATGACCTATATAGGGCTGGTAAGTCAGCAATACTGTTCGCAGCAAGAGCCCTAAACCATGTCCTGACTTCCCCAGTAAGACTCTGGACAAAAGTTCTCATTCGAACATCATCAGCGTCAATTTCATAAAATTCAAAGTAATCAGTCATCCTTTTGGTATGTTGTTGAGCATTATAATTACCTGAACCATCAAAAGGGGTGATTTTACTCTGATAATCTTGAGGCAAAGCAGCAAGGTTGCCTGGCAACCTTAACGAAGCATATCTATTGGCCATTGGAAGGTGTAATGGTATAACAGGTGATGATGGTCTGGAAGGAGTGGGTGGAGGAGTAGAAGGAGTGACTTGTGTTTGAGAAGTTTGGGGAAAAGCAACTAAACTTGGGTAAACTGTAGTAATTACAAAAGTGCTTGAAGTTTCTTCAAAGGCCTATTCAGATTGAAGGGAATTTTGTAAATGTCTGTCAAGATATAATGAAACAAATCTCAATTGTAAATCTTCAAAAAACAATGGGTCTGGAACTAGTCTGGATAATTCAATTTCAGAAAAATTAACAAATAAAGATGTTTCAAATCGCTCATCAAAAGGTATTTCATCAAAATAAATCCACTTTACAGGACAGGATGCTGATCTAGAAAGAGGTCGAGAACTTCCAGAGCTTTCTTGACTTCCTCTTTCAGAGCTTTCTTGACTTTCTTGTCTTCTAAGAATCCTAGGAATCAGATTTGGATTATCGAATACCGGAGGTGGGTTTGGATCAGGATTTGACCTGGTATAACGAGTTCTTTCTGAAGCTAGTTTTCCTAGTAATGTTTCTTTTTTTTAGATTTTTGTTTTAAATAAAATGAAAGTACAACTTTGGAAAATTCTTCAAGAAATTAATTTTTTTTTATTAAGATTATCTCAAAGATTTATTGAACTAGAGAATCTGATTGAATTTTTAAACCAAAGTTTCAGTTGTTAAGCTAAACCAAAGATAGACTGAAGCATCATTTATTTACCGTGCAATTGCAGAGCAAAATCATTTCAAAGGCTACCTAGCTAATCTTCAGACTCTGTCTATAGCTTATAAGCAAACAATAGTAAAAATAAAGATATTCAGGTCCCCAGTGGAGTCGCCACGATGTTATCACTCAGATTTTCCTTGAAGTTGTGGAAAAGGAAAGTAAATCCGAGGTAACCACAAACCAACCTTCAGATACAAAATCTAGCCAATCTGTATCCAGAGAGGGCTCTCTCTTTAAAATTTAGCTTTTTTCTTATAAAATATTAGGCTATTTATAAGTCCAAGAGTTTGTTTGAATTTAAATGGTGGAATCCACCAACTAAGGGCACGATTGAGTAATTCAGGCCATTGGGCTATGGAGTCGAAAGGATGGCTTTACTGGATTAAGTTTCTACACACAAGATGGCTTTGCAGGGCAAGATAGCCAAACAAAGAACAATTTTAGATATTAAAGTGAATGGAATGGATTTTGAAGGGATGAAAGGCAATTAAGAATATTTCAACATGTTCAAAGAAAGAAAGTGAATGATTACAAATAAATAGCAGTTAAGAATTCTTTACTATAGTAATCAAAATGTTTAAACCAGCGAAACAAGAGAAATTAAGAATTCATTGTTTATAACCAATTTAGAAGAAAATGTTTATAATAATCACAATTGAAATCAGAGTACACTTAAGTAAGTTCTGATTTATTCTTTTTTTTCAATTATTTAGAAATGGAACACAGTGATATTATAAACAGATATAAAACTTAAAACATAGGATAGAAATGACTTATTGAACTGTAGTTCACCACATGAATCCTGCAAAAAGTCTTGAGCTTCAATTCATCATCCAGCAAGCCACAAAGAAATTTCTCCAAAACACTTTTATTCCAAAAATTCAATGTTACAACAAAGTAGAAGAATCCACCCTCAATAAGTCAATTGAGGGCTTATTTATACAAAAAATGACACAAAATATCTCTTAACAAAACAAGATATAATCTAATATGACTCATAGATAAGTTGCAATAAAAATAGAGACAGATGGTCTCATGGATAAGACAAGAAGTAATCGATGTTGTGATGTTCCCTCCTTTTGAGAGTGTGCTGGAGGCTAGACCTATATTTTAGCTTTTCGTTCTCCTCTTCAGTAATTTTATTCCAACTGACTTGCTTCACTGATACTCTTTGTTTTTACTGATACACTTTCAACTAAACTGATACTCTTTGAGCTTTTTTTATCCTTTTATCCTTTCTACTATAGTAAATAGGCAAAATTTCGTATCAAGATAAATTTTACAAAAGTTCCAACAAATCTTCCCACCATTTATATTCTGCTATTCTTGTCCGTTGAAGCTTCCTTAATGTTTCATTAGCCTCAGTATATTTGAAGAAATTAGGTTGGCTAGGAAACAAATGCCTTACTTCATGTTCCAAATAAAAAAAATTCTCTAATCTGTCATGAAGATTCCTTCTTGTTGGTAATGTTGCTTGTGATGAACTAGCTGAGGAATTGGCAAGATTGTGAGCATGTATGTCCAATTTCCTAGCAAAATTTTCCAGGTCCATTATTTTGTCTTCTGAAACCATAGGGTTGGGCAACCCTTTATTCAATAAAACATTAAACCTTTCTCTGAAAGCAACTATTTCTGCCTGCATGTCAAAGCACCTTCGTTCCAAATTTTGCATAAGAGTTCTTTTAGTAAAAACTCTTTTAATTTCTAAGATTGTTGCAGTTCTATCCTGAATAGCCATTTCTTCAAGCTGTTGTCTGGTTTGGGTGTTGAGAAACTGTATAAGCTGATTGGCCTCCTCAGGCCTATTTCCCAATTCTACTCGTGTGTTTTCAACTTCATCCAGAGCTGCTTTGACCAAATCATTTTGCTCGTACATTATCTGGATTGAAGGCCAGATATCTTTTATTGACTGGATAATATTATCCCAAAGAATTTCATTTACCTCTCTCAAAGGCTTCTCCAATGTGAGATCCTTTTCTAATGCTTTAACCAATTTTTCCAATCTCTTGATTTCTCTTGATTTTTTAGCAACACTCATCTTTGAAAGATCATATCTCTGTTCCAAATTGACAAGTTGTAACTTTGTGTGTTGAAGTTCTATTACTTGTAATTTCAATTCATTCATTTGCTTTACTAATTGTTCTGAACTCAAATTTGAATTGTCTACCTGTGATGACTCTGCTGGCTGACCTGTCGGCTGCGTACCTGTAATTGCCTCTGTTATAGATGTTGGAAGAGTAGATTGTTTGTCTTTCAATGCTTGCTCCAGCTCTTTTTCTGTTTCAACCAATTTCTCATTCATTTTTAATATCAACTCCATCATTTCTTATTCAAAATTTTTCTTTATTATTTCTTCAATTTGAGGATGTCTGGAGGCTGGCAATTTCAATTGCTTTCTCAAAGCAGCAATGTCATCATCTTTTTTCTTTATTAATGCTTCTATGCCTTTGACATCCTTCAGATTATGTCCCAAACAAATTGTTATTTCTTCCAATGTTTTTATCCTGTTATATTTGGCTTGAGAAGAAGCATTTTCAATCTATAGTTGTGCATTTGTGTTCTCCAAAAAATCCTCTAACTTGTGAGCTGCCATGGCTTTATCAGTCAAAGTGGAATAGATCATTTCCCCAGTCTGCTTATGTAATTCAATCTGGTCTAAAGGATGGATATCCTTTGTTAGGACTTCAAAGTTTGTCCTAATATAATTAGCGGCTGTTTGGGGTTGTTACACCTTGGGTTTGAAATGGCTCATTAACATTTTGCCCTGTTGAATGTCAAAAGCTGACATTAGTCTTTCTTGATTCTTTGGAGCCATTTTCAAATATTGATTATATAATTGCATTTTCAGTGGATCATTCCTGGCCCTGAAATTGATAAATGTCTTCTTTATATCTCCTGTATCTTTGACTGGTGTTTTGAAAGAAGATATTTCCATACTCTATTGCTTCTGTAGCTTTTCCCTTTGAGAGGTAGTAGATGCCCCACTGACTGTATTTGTTTGTTGACTGCCTGATTTTCCTTGTCCTTGACTGTCAGAAATTTCTTGAAATGATTCAACTTCTGGAAGAGGATTCAATCTCTGCCTTTTAGTATCATGCTGCTCTGTAGATCTATCACCAGGGGTGGATGTTTCAGCTTCTTTCTTTTTCCCTTTTTCCATATTAAGAGGAGTTTGAAGATTGGCAGTTTCTATCTCATTGATCGGAACTGGAGTGATTTGTACCTGACCTTGTTCTTTGGATGTCTCTGGTTGCTCTGTCATTGTGAACTTTTCAATTACTTGTATGTCCGGTTCTTTTTATTTTCCTTTTGATTCTACTGCAATTTTTTCTAGTAACTCCTGCTGAATAATCCCAGTTGAGGAAGGGCCAACTTCTGATCTTCGTACCTGTACAAAAGAGTCTAGGTCAAGCATCTTCTCAAGATCTTTCATAACATTTATTATATTGAACTGCTCAATATCATGCTCTATCAATGTGCCTTCTATCCATTCATCTGTATTAGCATATTTCTCAATCTCTAGAAGTCTCTGATGGATGTATTGTGCTGATTTATTTTTCATTATTTTATCACAAATGAAGTGGAATGGGTCATAAGGTGCCCAATAGAAACTCTTCTGTAATCTGAAATGGTCTTGTAATATCTTTTCAGCTTCCTCCCCTCCATCCCTAGAGTTACAGATAAATGGACCTAATTGACTTTTGATCCGGAGTTGAGCCTTCTTCTTTGCATTACAAAAATGAATTATATCAGAGTTGTTCATTTGCCTGAAGTACTCTAATGCAAAGAGTCTCATGGGGACATATTTTGGAAATTTAAATGCACATAATTCACATCCATATATCCTGACTTCTGTGTGATTTTGGTACTAGTACCAATCACCAACCTTGTATTGTTTTGAGAGCTGTAGAGTTTTCTTGATTTCATTACTGATTCTGGGAGGAGAAATTCCAGTTAACAAAGTGGTTGCTGGTTGTACAAACAGATAAATAAACTCTTTATAGGAATAGGGAGAATCTTGAGAACTATGGGTGATGGCTGACCAAAAGATAACAGATCTAGGATTCGCCTGGGCATCAAGCTTTTTGGTATAGAAAGGGAAATTTTCAGACTCGTAATATAGCATGAGGTGATATATGACAGAGGAATATTTGAATACTTTCTCATTTTCTAATCTCATGAACTGATCATGGATTTTGTCTGCTATGTAAGATGCAAAATCATACCTGACAGGAGGAGGCTGTCCAGGGGTAAAAATAGACAATAATACTAGAACTAAATGGTCAACAAATTCACTAGTATTAAAGCCCATTATAAAAGATATCATATCCGAAACAAGTCTACCCTCTTTAGTGAAAAAATCATGCACATAAGGGTGAGGGCCTTTAGGCTGATGATCAGGCAACATAAAGGTCTGACAGATGTGGCTCAATTCTTCATGGGACAGTTTTGTGGATTTCTCAAGTAGTTCTCCCATAGACAGGGGAGTGAGGGCTTGATCAATTCGAAAATGTAGCATCTCATTGATAGACTGAGCAGTAATTGGGAAAAGGAAGTCTTCGTTTGGGGATAAGACTGCTCTCTGTTTAGGATCATAATTGGCATGGAAAATATGGATTATTTCAGGGAAAATATGCACAGACGAAAAGAGGTACCGGGGCAGATTAGATTCCCATAATCCAATTGTATCCAAACCATTCAAATATTTGTCTCTGCAGCGACGAAAAATTCGAAGAGGGCTTTCACTAAAACTCAGGTCTTCGATTTGTAAATCCCTGTCGACTAATGATAAATAATCCAGGTCTCTCTGAGGGGCACTTAATGGGGTGATGTTTAAAACCACAGGAGTTTCCATTTTGGTTCTTGTGGATTAAAAAATGGAAATTCGGCTTATGGTGAAAGATTGAGCAAAATTACAGGTTTCGACCGGAGAAATAGGTACAATTGCAGGTTGGGAAATCAATTACAGTTCTTTGGGATTAAGGAATGAACTAGCAATCAATTTTTAACTCTTTTTTAGTAAAAGAAAGAGGAAAGTCGAGTTTCTTACAGAGTTCAGTGCGATTTTAGGGTAATTACCTATTTTTGGAGAAAAGAGCGTTTCGAACAGACGCGGGTGAGTGTGGATAATCTTTTGAAAGGCTCGACTGCAATTTGCTTTGACAGGATACAAGTTGGCAGACTTCAGAAATTTGAAATTCAAATTTTCTATGTGGGGGGTGTATTCATTCAATTCGTGCAGAATAATGAAAAAGACACGAAATTTTTGTTTTATTGGAAAAGTCAAACGGGGGGGAATTTTTATTATTTTAATGACTGACGTCATTCTGTACGGGAGGTGAGTCACGGGGGGGGGGAATGGTAAGCAGTTTTTTTCGCACCACTTATGAGCGAAGGCAGTTTCGGGCGGATGGGCAGCGAAGCGATACAACGCTTGACACGTAGCAATGGCACTATTCAAAAACCACTTTTATTTCACGCGTTATCTTTTGGATGGGGGATGGCCAGCGGAATTGATGTGAGCCATTGATCTTGCGTAGATTGATCCAGCGGTTGACGAGATATGGAGTTGACGGGCATTTAATGGGCTGTACTGACACGATTTAATATGAATTAATCATTTCGGGAGGCATTTGATTGGAGGGTTTGGTTATTAATTAATCTTAAGGATTAATTAATCCCATATGAAAAAATGGTCGGGAAATGTTAAATGCACAGGGACGATTTATTTCAAAGTTTAGTTTTAATTAAACTTTGGGTTTATTTTTCTGTTTTAAAAATATATACATATATTTAAACCTTTTTCGTATATTTTTAATATATGGTAATTAAACCAATGTGATTTTCTTACCATAGGGGGCGGGAATAGAATTAATGTTATATTTTAGCCAAAAGGGGGTATATTGTGGGTTTTTGTCTTGAATAAGTGGGAATAAAATACTTGTGGCTAAAATAGTTATAATACATGGGTGTTGGGAATATTATATGAAAAGGAATTATATACATAGGAAAAGGTGATTTTCATAGGGAGTTAATATATAAATTATAATTAATATGACAAAGGACAATGTAAACTCAAAATAGTTAAATATAACCAAGAAAGTGAGGATTCAAAAGTAAATGATATTATTATACTTTCATCACTTAGACTTAGAAATAAAAAGTGATTTTGAGGGCTTTTCATGAAATATTGAAGGATTTTCCTAAGTAGAATTGAACTTTACTTAGGAAAAGATTTTGAAAGGTGAATGAATGTGATAATGGGTGATTTCAAGTACTTAGGTCTTTTTCAATTATTGGGCCGAGGGTCCGGTCCCTCCAAAAGTCAAGGAAATGCCCTAAGCCCCTTTAATCTTCAAATACCTTAGTGCTTAGGGAAATTAGTGAAATCTTTAAGGGAAACTGAAGGGGAAGTTAATGATTTTGACCTTGCCTTGCTTTGAAATTCTGCCAATGTAGTATCTGCCTTTTCACTTTGTGATGAAAGTAAAATTGAACACATTTAGAACCATCATTCATCACATGAAATCTTGCAACAACATCTACCTACCCTACTTACTTTACCCTACCATTTTTTCTTCTTTATTAGGGTGCACTTAGACTGGCAAACCCTTATCAATCTTCCTTTTCTTTTACATGGAAAACATTTCTAAATCTACACTTATTACATCCAAGGGCTCAGATTAAATTGTTGAGCACCTTTTATTAACTCTACCTATCTACTTATCTGCCAAGATTAAACTGTTTGGTCAGATATTTATTCTCTATTCTACAACATGAAATTGAAAAATGAATGAGTCAAGTTTAAACAATTTGAATCTTCATAAATTGTGGCAAAAGTTTGACAAGCTGCACACAATTTTGTTTATTACAAAAAATGAAATAGTAGTGGCATTTGGACTTGCACACTTTCCTGGTCTATTTTTGTTTGGGGTTCATTTCTTTCACTTTTTTGACCATTTTATTCTTTTCACCCTTTGATTTTTCTTTTAGGGTATACCCTCTTTACATTTTTTAAAATTTTTTGATTTTTCGATTTTTTGAAAATATGGAACACCTTTGCAACAAGAAAAAGGTTTGACATATTGCATAGTTCAACAAGTCAATCATGAAAAATGACACCTATTGGTATAGGGGTCTAATAGGTCCAACTGATCTATAGCCTATTTATCAAAACTTGGCCAGTACTCATGGTTACAGTGGTATTTCATCTCCCATTAGGCTTAAGGCTTCCCATTTCTTGCTCTTGCAATATGCATCACAATTCGTAACATGTATGCATTGTTGTGGTGTGGGCTACCATAGCCTAGCATGGAGTACCTTCTTTGTAAAGGAGCCACGCATAGTGGCCTCCTCTGCCACTTTTCTTCGAGCTTCAACTATTTCACATCTTCCATGTTCCAAAACGTACCTTCGTAATACTTCATATGCTCCTAACTTATATAATTGACTAGAAATCAGAGTAAAATCAACTGCACACGAAACCATCTCCTTCTTTTGTTGCACCAAATATTCAACAGGCGCACTTCCAATGGTCAAAAAGTGAATAATATCAGCAAAGTGCTCATCAACCTCTTTGATAGCAAAGATCTATGCATCTGGTAATCCCTCCTCCAGATTGGTTGGTTCTTCCCCATTTTCAATGCGTGATAGATGATTAGGTCTAGCATTCAACCTACCAGGATTCACAATGATTTCAAAATTGCATTCCTGAAATAGCAGCAGCCATATGCAAATCTTTCCCCACAACACAGGCTTATTAACCATGTATTTCAAAGCAGAATGTTCAGTGAACATTTTGAAGTGCCCTCCTAGCAGATAGTTTCTATGTTTTTCCAGAGCATAGACCATGGCCAATCCTTCCCTTTCTTTGGTTGAGTAGTTATGCTCTACACTGGAGAGCTTCCTACTGGAAAAGGCAACAGGGTGATCAATGTATCCTTCTCCTGGCTGCGCTAAAACAACTCCAAGTGCTATACTGAATGCATCAACATGTACATGGAAGACCTTGGACCAATCTAGGAATATTAGAATGGGTACGGTAGCCATAAGTTTCCTTCAGCATCTCAAATCTCTTTTGACATTCCTCATCCCATAAAAAGGACACATCCTTCTTCAACAATTTCTCCATAGGTGCGGTGATCAGAGCATAGCCCTCAATGATTTTTTCTGTAATATCTGGTGTGTCCCAGAATGGAGCACAACTTTTTTTCTTTAGTAGGGACTTCTAGGTTGATAATAATTCCAATATTGGCTGGATCTACCATCAACCCTTGCTGACACACAATATGGCCCAACAAGATTCCAAAAGGAATGCATAATATATATTTCTTCAAGTTAAGAGAAATCTGATGCTTCCTACAAGTGTCAAGCATCATGCACAGGTTGGACACATGCTTATTTACTAGCCCAACCATAGTCCAGTCATCAAAATACACCTCCAAGAAATTGTGTACACTCAACACAACTACTAGTACGTGCGAGAATACACGTGCATTATTCAACCCGAAAGTCATGACAAGAAGTTGGAAGGAACCCCATTCCATTGCAAAGGGGGTCTTGGTTCAATCTTATGGAGCAATCCTGATCTGATGATACCCTAAAAATCCATTAGTGAAAGACTAAGCCTCTTTTCCTCCCACATTGTCGAAGATCTTGTCTGAAAATGGAGTAGGGAAGGGGTCCTATACACATGCATCGTTCAGCTTGTGCAAATCCACACAAATTATTATTTCTCCCTTAGTCTTATTTTCCTTAACCATTGGGCTCATTAAATCAGACTACTCCATAGGCTCAATGATTCATGCGATAACCATATTCTATAATTACCCTTTCACTTTCCACTTATACTTGGGATTTAATAGGTATGGCCGCTACTTGACAAGCCTTGCATTTAGTTTTAGAGTGATATTTATAACTCCCAAATCTCCTTCAATTCCTTTAAGCTCAGAGAAATTTTGGAGAAATAGATCCTGGTAATCTGTCAACAGCTCTAAAATATTTCCCACTATTTCATCACCCCACTAATCTCCTATTTTGGCAAACTTTGGTTGTTCCTCCATCCCAACGTTGACTTCCTTTAACTTCAAAGGCTTGGTTACATTCACCATTCCTAATAAGGGCCTTGCAATTGTGTGCTCCCCCTCGGACTCAAGATGTTGATATTTCTTGGATCTTCTTCATTATCTTCTACTGATAGGTTCCTACAGTTGAAAATATCTTACATCTACGCTTCCCATGTTGACGCAACACATTCTATCCGAGGTCGGGAATCATAAAAGAAAAGTGCTTCTATATCCTGCACGGCTTCACCCAATTCCTTCGATCCACTGACCAAGCCAAAAGTTGACAAAAAACTATCACTCATTTAATCAAATGTTGATTCCCTTGGCACAATTCCGTCTCCAAATACCATGTAGTAGGGATTGGTCCGAATGAATGGAAAAAATCTGAACCCATTCGGTCCTTGTCTTCTTGTTCCAAACCTTCATCCTAGTGGCCAGGTGGTTGCGTGGTTCACCTTGGCCATAAAAAGTCTCAATTGGTGGGACAGAGGGCTGCTCAAAGTGCAACATCATCATCCTATTTCATTCCTCCCAGTCCTTAAATCTCCCTTTGTGCATATCCCACCAATGCGCTGGAGTGGCGCACATGGCAAGATCAAGTGCCCAAAACCTTCGTTATTTTGGGACAACCTTCTCCAAATTTTCAAAAAATAATACAAAACTATCAAAGCCATCAAAATAGGGAAATTATATTACCTCTGAGGAGATGTATCACAAATTTTTAGTGATCTTGAGGAAGCGAAGTGCAAAGACATCATGCAGACAATTCTTCTAGTTCTCCATTTCTCTATCTAAATCTGAGAAACATGAGCTATCCTTTTCCCAATTCCGCATCCCATCAACAGTAGGGTTGATCCAATTCTCATCCTACACAGTCAACTTGTAGATATGGTTGACATCATATCCTTGGCGCATTGGTTCGTATATCTCTCTCCTTCCACTGGATCTAGAGGTATTATAACCCGAGTCCCATCATTTTCAAATATCATACTTTTGTGCTTCAAATTGATGATACCTCTCATATCAATGGCCCAATCCAGCCCTAGCAGCGTAGGGTGGGGTATGCATCATCCACAATTTTTATTACTTCAAAATACACACGTACTTTTACTCCAACAGTGTCTTCCAAAACTTGTGGGAGTCATCCAAGTGGAAATATATTTTGTTGATTAGCCATGCACAACTATGTTGGAAATACTGAGAGGGGGGGTGAATCAGTATTCCTTTCAATTAGAGAATTATTTAATCTTCAATTATAATCAGTGTTTGTACAATGATAGTAGTAAACAAAAGGAACACAAATCCACATAGTTTTTTAGGTGGAAACCCACTCCGGGACAAAAACAACCCAATGCTTTTCTAATAATTCTTTAAAATTCAACTTCAATTGAAAATAAAGCTCCAACTTCTTGAACATAGAAAATCATTCTTCTCCAGCTCCCACTAGATGGATGTTCCAATGCCCGAGATTCTTCAGTATTCAACTGAACGGATGCCCCAACACCCAATGAGCTACAACTCACCCTAACACCACCCTACCAACCTATAGAAGAATAAAAGAAGAATGGATTCCGCACAGTGAAAATGGTCCACTTTACAATGAAATAGAATGATGCAGAAGAATAATATATACTAGACCATAACCCCAAAATTGATACAACCACCTAATGATGATCCTAGACCTCCCAACACTACCTCTTCAACCCTTGGTAGATAGACACTAGTAAAATTTGTACAATAATGTATTTACAATGACTAAGTACAATGATACATATACAATGATTGTATGCAGTGATGCCCACTTGAAGAATTCATATGATGAACTTCTTGCTACTGTTATGCACCTTGGTTGCTACTCTTGTCATGCTACCCTCTTCTTCACCTTGCTTTGATTTCCTGTCGTAGAAAGTCTGGTCCTTTGCAACCCTTGACAACACATGATCTAGCTTTTTCTTGCCTTCTAGGAGCTCGATATTGAATCTGGTGTATCTCTGTCATTTCAGATTCTCAATATCTAATTTTCATTCCTGTAGTATTCCTCTGATTCATCTTTCCAATGCCATAGGTATGACCTAATTTGGATTCTTGAAGAGAGATTTATACCCAAACTCTCTCACAATGCTTTAATTATGGACTGTTTCAGTAGAGCGCATTTGTACGGCATGCCACGTGTCATTGTTTCTTCATTTTTTTTTGAAATTGATAGATAAAAAATTATAGACTGTGCACTATCCGTCACTTTTTACAGAACTCCAATTTGATACTCAGAGAGAGAGTTGTGACGAATTTACCAAGGTCACTTCTTTGAGATGAGTTTCAAGAGCCTGCAAAAACCTTGACTTACATAGATCATATCTCCAAAAATATTGTGCACCTTGATCTAAAATTTTTATTACAACTTCCTCAGGATTTTGGATTCGCCTCATAAAAATTTCGGCTTCTGAACCTTCGTAGAAAAAAAGTGAGAGCGAACATTCCAATATGACATATTTCAGATGGCCGAATCCCTTGCATAAGGAGGAAATGAAGATCACAATTTATATGAATTCTTAAGTTGAGAGGGGCTTCAACAAGTGAACGTGGGAGGGATTTTAGGAGAATAAAAAATATTAATTATGAATTTTCAATGACCCATGCCCCAACCCCATGGGGTCTTAGCCCACTAACTAGGAGTACAAACTTCAAACATGAATATCTCTCAAACCGTAAAGAATTACATGGCGTGCCATATATCAATGGAAACATCTCGAAAAGTAGAAACCATCAAAAGAATTACTGACCCAGAATATATTAATTTGGTAAGTCAAAATTCCCATGCAATATTGGGTTAGCCCCTGGTGCTGCTTGGGTTGACAGCAATGACAACTGCTGATCAACAATCTCCCCCTTTGGCATTGATGGAAACACAAGTACTCCCCCTGCAATCATGTCACCTCTTCCTACAACATTCTCTCCCCCTTTCACATCAATGGAAAAGGGTAACTCCCCCTGAAACACAACCATCCTGCGGACCTGTACACACTTCCACTCTCGCTAACACACAATCGTCCTGCAGACCTATACACACTTCCACTCCTGCTTTATATTCTTGAAAAATGAAAGTCTAATGAGAACTTGGGAGAATCCCAAGTTTTTGACGAAGATATTCAAATGTTTCACAAGGTAAAGGTTTAGGGAAGATATCAACAATTTTTTCTTTTGTACAAACATACTCAAGTTTGATATTCTTTTTAGCGACTTGTTCTCTAACAAAATGATATTTGATCGGAATGTGTTTTTTTTTTGAATGCATGACAGGATTCTTGGAGATGTTGATGGCACTAGTGTTGTCACAGAATATGGGAATAGGCTCACTGAATTGTACTTAAATATCTTTCAAAGTTTTTTTCATTCAAAGGACTTGAGTACAACATGATGTTGCTGCAATGTATTCTGCTTCCGCTGTAGATAACGAGATTGAAGTTTTCTTTTTTCTCAACCATGATACGAGACAAACACCTATATAGAATGTTGCTCCATTAGTACTCTTACGATCATCAACGCTTCTTGCCCAATCTGCATCTGTAAAGGCTTGAATAATGAGATTGTTACGCTTGGGATACCACAAGCCAATTCTTCTATGCCCTTTAGATATCGAAGAATTCTTTTGATGGCAATAATATGTGATTCTTTTGGTGCTGCTTGGAATCTTGCTACTTGTCCAACTACTTGCATAACATCTGGTCGAGAGGCTATTACATATAGAAGACTAGCAATCATAGATATGTACAACTTCTAATCCACATCTTTAAATGAGTCATCTATGCTCAATTTGCAACCTGTTACCATTGGAGTAAGGATGGGTTTGCAATCTTCCATTTTGAATTTCTTGAGCATTTCCTTGATGTACTTGGTTTGACATGCAAATATTCCTTTCTCTTGCTGAGATATTTGAAGCCCTAAGAAGTATGTCAGCTCACCAAGTAAAGACATCTCAAGCTCACTTTGCATCTTTGTAGAAAAGTTATTACTTAGTCGATCATCATTGCTACCAAATATTATATCATCCACATATACCTCAACGATTGTTAAATTATCTTTATCTATTTGTACATAAAGATTTCTATCAACAGTACCTTTCTTGAACCCTTGTTGACATAGATATCCATCAAGACGAGCATACCATGCTCTAGGAGCCTGTTTGAGACCATATAGAGCCTTATTTAACCTACAGACATAGTCTTCTTTTGTGATAGTAGAAAACCTCCAGGTTGTTCGATATAAACTTCTTCTTATAATTCTCCATTTAGAAATGCTGACTTAACATCCATTTGGTAGACTTTGATTTTTCTTGAACACGCATAGGCGAGAAACATCTAGATGGCTTCCATTCTGGAAACTGGTGCAAATTTTTCGTCGAAATCAATTCCTTCCACTTGTGCATAGCCTTTTCAAACCAATCTTGCTTTGTTTCTGGTAACCTGCCCATCTTCATTCAATTTGTTCCTAAACACCGATTTACTCCCAATGACATTTTTATCTTTTGGTCATGGAACTAATTCCCAGGTGTTATTCTTCTCAATTTGATCCAATTCTTCATTCATAGCTGCTACCCAATGCTCATTTTTGCTGGCTTCCTCAAAACTACTAGGCTCAAAGGTTGCTAGAAAAGCAACGTGAGCTTGTTGTGATGAACAAAGTTGTCGACCTTCATTTATGTCACCAATGATTTGATTTGATGGATGGTTCTTTTGAATCCACTCTTTTGTTCTCCTTGGAGGAGCTTCTTGTTGTTGTTCTGGTAGATCTTGATGATCATTGTTTACTTCTTCTTCATTGATAGTAGCTTTTTGTTCTAAAATTTTATCTGTGTCTTTTTCAGCCTCCATCTCAAGTTTCAAATATTCTAGATCTTCATCATTACTCGCTAGAACACCATCTTCATCAAATGTAACATTTATGCTCTCCACTATCTGTTTTCTTCTTATATTATAGCATTTATAGGCCTTTCTTTTGCGTGAGTAACCAACAAAGATACCTTCATCAACATGTGATTCAAACTTACCCAAATTTTGATCTTCTATTTTGATATAACATTTGCTTCCGAAGATTCTGAAATATTTTACATTAGCTGGTTTTCCTTTCCATAATTCATATGGAGTCTTGTTGCAATTATTTCTGAGAAGACTTCGGTTGATAATGAAGACTGCCATATCAATTTCTTGAACCCAAAATTTTTCATCCAATTTTGAGTCCTTCAACATTGTTCTACCCATTTCCTGTACAGTTCTATTCTTTCTTTCAGCAACTCCATTTTGCTGAGGTGTTCGTGCTGTTGAAAATTTCCTTTTTATTCCATTTTCGTCACAGTATTGCTGAAATAATTTGGAAGTGAATTCTCCACCATTATCTGATCTTAAACACTTTATTTTCAAATCAGTTTCATTTTCAACCAACTCTTTGTAGATCTTAAAGCACTCAAATGCTTCAGATTTTTTCTTTAGGAAACTGACGGCTGTCATCCTGGTATAGTCATCTATCATTAACATGAAATATAATTCTCCGTCTAAGCCTTTTGTTCTCACAGGACCACATAGATCAGTATGTATCAATTCCAATGGATGTGATGAAAAGTGTTATTTTGTTTTAAATTGGACTTTTGTCTGCTTGCCATGCCGACATGCCTCACATAGTGTGTTGGAAGGTTTTGAGATTTTCGGCATTTCTCGTACTACTTCCTTTTTGCTTATCCTGACAAGATTGTCAAAGTTTATGTGACCCATTCGTTTGTGCCATAACCAACTTTCATCTTCTTTAGCTAGTAGACATGCTTTAGTTGCTTCATCCAAAACATATATGTCGTTTGGAGCTCGACTTGCTGTAGCCACAATTTTACCATACCTGCCTTTCCTGATTTCACATTTTGTGGAGTTGAATAGCATTGTGTGTCCTTGATCACACATTTGTCCAAAACTGAGCATATTGTGATTCATGTTTTCGACCAATAGAAAATTCTTGACTATAACATCTTTGCTTCCGAGAGTGATGGTACCTGATCCTATAACATTTGAAGATCCATCATTTCCAAAGGATATGGTTCCATCCTTCTTCTCTTTCAGAGATACGAATTTCCTTCTATCTCCAGTCATATGCGTTGAGCAGCCGCTGTCAACATACCACACATCTTTCCTTTTTTGAGCCTTGAGAGCGAGAGCACAATTATTAGTCTTCTTCTTCTTCCATGTTCGTTCATTTTGTGGCTTCGAAGATTCTTCTGGAGGATTTTCAAGTCTGCAGTCTCTGCCTATGTGTCCAAAGTTCTGACATTTGTAACATTCCAAATTATTTCTTAAATTTTCAAATCTATTGATGTTTCGTTGAGCCCCAGGAGGTTCATATTTGAAGAATCTCTTGGAATTGTATTGGTTCATAGGGTACGTGCGATATTCTACAGCTTTATGACCAAATTTTCTACAGGAATAACAATATCCATGAAAAATATGTTGGTACCTAGATGAAAATCTTTGTCGAGGAATCGTCTTCGAAGGATGTGCTTGCGAATCTTGTCCAATGAAGTCTTCATGTATGTCAGATCTCATAGGTTCATTGTATTTTGTTGTAGAAGGTCCTGCTTCTTCTTCTTTGTAACCGAGGCTAGTTCT
Organism: Pinus albicaulis; assembly: GCA_034641835.2. NCBI lineage: Eukaryota > Viridiplantae > Streptophyta > Pinopsida > Pinales > Pinaceae > Pinus > Pinus albicaulis. Next base: position 713,861,941 of record CM076569.1, read on the forward strand.
TTCATTGTAATATCATTGATTGTTGATGAGTTCTTCCAATGCCCTTGAGCTGTTGGCATAGTTTTGGACAGTTTTTCCCTTATTCACTTCCTTACGTAGCGAGACTACTTCGGCTTCTAATGCTTCCCTTTCTTGGTTGCTTTCTTCCAACTTCTTCTGAAGTGACTCTTCCATACATATGTGTTCTTCAACCTCAATTTTGAGACCTTGAACTTGTTCTTCAAGAGTGTTGGAACGAATCTTCTCAGCATTGAGCTATTTTATAAGCTTGATTGCCTCCTGATAAAATTCTTCTATGGTCAACCCTTCTTCTTCATTGTTTGATACTTCTTGTTTATTGTGCTTGGCTATAAATAATACTTTCTCATTGGATTCTTATTTGCTGTCACTTTCTTCATCGGATGAGGAGGTATCTTCTTTAGAGAGAAAGTTCCTTTTGGATCCTTTATTTTTGCCTTGCTTGTTGAATTTCCTAAAGCCTTTATTTCCTTTTGAGTTTTCATCACTTTTGTTCGGACATTTTGCTACAAAATTCCCAACCTCAACACAACCGAAACATATCAATGGAAGTTTACCTTTTAATTTTCCCTTACCAAGTTTTAGTTTTCTCGTAAAGTAAGCATATTATTCATCTAAAAGACCTTCTCCATCATCTTCCTTTTCTTCACACTTGCAGGTGCATGTCATTTCAATTGAAGGTTGTTTGTCCTTATTGGTTTGCTTAGATGCAACAAACGTAGTTTCTAGATTTGAAGTACCCTTTTCTTCATCAAGTCTCATTTCATATGCTATGAGAACTCCATGTAATTCTTCCTTGCTGAGTGTGTCCAGATTTGCACTATATTCTAAGACCGATACCTTTGGGTTGAATCTCCCTGGTAACGTTCTGAGAATCTTTCGTATAATAGTATTCTCATCAACTGGCTCTCCCAATCCTTCCAGAGTATTATTTATTTCATCAACGTATTGGAAGTATGCAACAATGTTGCAATCTTCTTTCATTCTGAGTTGCTCCAATTTTGCTCTATAGATTTGAAGCTTTTCTTCTTTGATATTTGAGTCACCTGCATATATATTCTCAAGCTTGTCCCATACATTTTTGGTGGTTTTACAACCCAACACCTTATGATAAGCAGATTCAATAAGTCCACTAATAATAATATTATTTTCTTTTGCATCATTTACCAAATTCTTCTTACCTTGTTCATCCGCGATTGATGTAAATCCATTTTGAACAGTGTCCCATACTTCGTAACCTTGCACCAAGATATAAACCTCCATTATTCCTTTCCAGAGTGAATAATTATTTTCATTGAATAGAGGTACACAATTCTTGGTATGCTCCATGACCTCCTTCTAGCTATTAAACTCCTATTGAAAGAACCAAGCTCTAAAACAAATTGTTGGAAATACTGAGAGGGGGGGTGAATCAGTATTCCTTTCAATTAGAGAATTAGTTAATATTCAATTATTATCAGTGTTTTTACAATGATAGAAGTAAACAAGAGGAACACAAATGTACACAGTTTTTAAGGTGGAAACCAACTCCGGGACAAAAACCACATAATGCTTTTCTAATAATTCTTTAATATTCAACTCCGATTGAAAATAAAGCTCCAACTTCCTAGAATCTAGAAAAGCATTCTTATACAGCTCCCACCGGATGGACGCTCCAACGCCCAAGATTATTCAGTAGTCAACTGAATGGATTCCCCAACACCCAATGAGCTACAACTCACCCTAGCACCACCCTACCACCCTATAGAAGAATAAAAGATGAATGGACTCCCATACCAGGGATAATGGTCCGCTTTACAATGATATAGAATGATGTAGAAGAAGAATATATACTATACCATAACCCCAACTTTGATACAACCTCCGAATGATGATCCTAGACCTCCCAACACTGCCTCTTCAACCCTTGGTAGATAGACACTAGTAAAATTTGTACAATAATGCATTTACAATGATTAAGTACAATGAGACCTTTACAATGATTGTATGCAGTGTTGCCCACTTGAAGACTTCATATGATGAACTTCTTGCTGCTATTATGCACCTTGGTTACTGCTCTTGTCATGCTACCCTTTGCTGCACCTTGATTTGCTTTTCTGCAGTAGAAATTTTGGTCCTTTGCAACCCTTGACAACACATGATCTAGCTTTTTCATGCCTTCTAGGAGCTCGATATTGAATCTGGCGTATCTATGTCATTTCAAATCCTCAATATCTGATTTTAGGTCTTGTAGTAGTCCTCTGAGTCATATTTCCAATGCCATAGTTCTGACTCAATTTGGATTCTTGAAGACATAGTTATACCCAATCTCTCACAATGTCCTAATTATGGACTGTTTTAGCAGAGCACACTTCTATGGCATGCCACGTGTCACTATTTCTTCATTTGTTTCTGAAATTGATAGAGAAAAAATTAAATTATGTGCACTATCCATCACTTTTTACATAATTCCAATCCGATACTCAGAGAGAGATTTATTACGAATTTACCAAGGTCACTTGTTTGAGATGAATTTCAGGAGCCTGCAAAAACCCTGACTTACAAAGATCATATCTCCAAAAATATTGCGCACCTTGATCTGAAATTTTTACTGCAGCTTTCTCAGGCTTTTGGCTTCACCTCATAGAAATTTCAGCTTCTGAACCTTCGTACAAAAAGATTTATAGCGAAAATTCAAAGATGACCGATTTTAAATGGCTGAATCCCCTGCATAAGGAGGAAATGAAGATCACAATTTATATGAATGTTTAAGTTGAGAGGGGCTTCAACAAGTGAACATGGGAGGAATTTTAGGAGCATAAAAAATATTAATTATGAATTTTCAATGACCCATGGGCCAAACCCATGGGATTTTAGCCCACTAACTGGGAGTACAAACTTCAAACATGAATATCTCTCAAACCGTGGAGAATTACATGGTGTGCCATATATCAATGGAAACATCTCGACAAGTAGAAACCATAAAAAGAATTATTGACCCAGAATATATTAATTTGGTAATTCAAAATTCCCATGCAATATTGGGTTAGCCCCTGGTGCTGCTTGGGTTGACATCAATGACAACCGCTGATCAACAAACTAAATGGTGGACAATTCCAACTGTTAGGCATCAGTAATATTTTCTAATATCAAAATATGACTAAGTAATGGTCCTAGATTTCTAAAAAAAAAAATTGATAAATATTATGAGTTTTAGAAATCTCACTGCCTTCATTATCCTAAGTCAAACTATTTCATTAAAATTCTCTCTCTCTGCCCTCTAAGTTTCACCTCAATGTTCCAAAAGGACTTCAATAATTGAGCCTATTAACATCATTTCACTACCTCACCCTCACTCTCATTCCCTCCCTTCTTCCCTCTGAAAAACCCATTTCTTCCTTTCCTAAAAACCCTCATGAAACACTGTCTATTCATCATTTCCCTTTATATGTATAAAACAATGTAAAAGTCCAATTTTACATTGTTTAAAACCCAAGGTTAGACCTTTCAGGTTTTTCATTTTTATATAAATTATGTTTTATATTTAAAACCTGCCATTATCTAAAAATAGGACTTAAGCCCTTTTTTCTAAACCCAGTCCCTTCACACCTATAAAACCCCTACCTCCGCCTATTTTTAAGCCCCTCCCTATACGAAATAATGCCTCCACCTTTAATTTTCATAAACCCCTCAAACCTTATAATAGGCTCCCCTAAACCTTTGAAATTATTAAAAAGTGGGCCATGCCTCCCACTATACCTAGCACCCTCCATAAACCTTATAAATTAACGTGATTTCATTAAATTATTAAGGCCTCGGATACCATCCTCCATTTAAACCCACCATCCAACCGCACAATGCCACCTATCCTCCACTACTTTCGGCCCAACCAACTGTTCACCGCCTCCCGAATGTTTGTCAACCATTGATCTCCCATCTCGAGATCCAACGGCCAGCATCGCATATCACAAATAAATTTACGATGGGGTTAGTGTTTCATCACCTGTGTGAAATAAGTGGTTTTTCACTACCACGTGTCTCCTCCTGAGGCATATAACGCACCTCCCACCAAAAAACACTTACCGCCCATTCCTCACGTGATAAACTGCTCCCAGTTTTCAAAAACTGCCTACCATCCACGCCATTTTTCAAACCTTTCCCACCCCCATTCAAATTTCTCTTGGTTCCACCTTTGGAACCTTGTCTCCTACGCCATATCCTCCTCGCAAACACCCTCCAATAGTCCAAAACCTGAAAGCGCAATGAAACCCTCCCCACAGGATTTTTAACTAACTGTTTATGTTTTTATGCAGGTTTTAATGGCGGAAGTATATGAAGCATGTTTTACATGGAAAAATTAAATCAAATGAGCCTCTCGATGATGATCCAAAAGCTTAAATCAAGACATTGATGGGAAAAGGAATTATACCAGTGTTTTTCATCGATGAAACATGATAATCGATCGATGAAAACCTTCCTGCCACGAAGAAGGGCCTCCCCTGCACAAAGAAGAAAAAATATATTCTAAGGAACAATGAAGAAAAAGAGTTTTAAGGATTAAAGAGTTAGTCCTAATCAAAAGCCAAAACAAAAGGATTATCCAGTCAAAGCAGAAGCTAGAAGAAAGCAGACAGATGAAAGTCAAAAGTTAAAGGATAAAGGCAAAAGATCAAAGGGATGAAGCCAAGGATTAAATTAACAAAACAGAGATCAAATAGATTAAAAGAAATACCATAAAATCAAATAGTTAGAGCTTAAAGGACAAAGTTCAAGGCCTAAAAATAGAGTCTAAAGGTAAGACAGAGGTAGATTATCCCAGAAAATGCATTCGAATGACTCAGCCTATGGAAGTTACTCTTTCAAATACATTTTTGCCACCTAATGCTTTGTTTCCTTCAATAAAGCATTAGGCATTTATTGAACCCAGTCAGAGATATTTTATATCTGCCAAGCAGCTATTTTAAAATTTATGAATAGGCCTTAAAGTCAAACATTTCACCTATATTTCGTTAGGAGTTAAGATATAAGTTATTATTCAGAGAAATATCTGCAGATATTCTTGCCTTGAGCCTTGCATGGTCTTCAAGATAAGGAATTCATTAACTCTGTAATAAATGACACTCTAACCCTAGATTAGCTTCACCTCCTCATTTGCAGATAAATACTGCATTTAAACCCATTATCTCATTGGAATTTTTGATGAATCTTTGAGTTAATACATAGTTTGTTGAGATTGAAAAGAAATTGATGTCTCAGAAGCTTGTGAAAGTCTTTATTTGTTTGTTGATGAAGGAGGTCTACTTGCAGGATCCTTGAGCTTGGCTTATGGTGAAGTATTTATGTTCTGTTATTGTTATCTCCTATTTGATTATGTTTCTATCTTTCTATATTGCAGTACAATGAAATATTTAGACTGAGAAATGTTTCTAACAGCACCTCAGTTTTGTTTGTTCTTCACTGCCTTAATTTTTTCTTCTGCTAGGACATTTTAGATAATTCTTAATTGCTCTCTAGACCCCCTAAGATTGTTTATTTAAAAAATGGTTTAATGTAGTAGATATCAAGCATGATTTATGGCTAGCCCTTCTTACTTGATGTCACTAAAACAAGGTTTCTGAAGTCTCTCTCTAAAGTATCACTAGTTAAAGCCTGCCAAAGAGGTTTTGTTTTGATCATACCCTTTTTACTTGCTTAAATAATTGTTTTATAGATCTTCATAGCTATAATCAAAGATGTTTAGGCATTCCCTCTTCTCTGATTACATTTATATGTGTGTCTTGAATGTTTTATATCTTTGAAGGTGAAATCACTAGAAGTTAAATGAGTTTATCGCCTTCTATATTTCATTGGAATGTTTGTCTTGAATAATTATCTGCTTTAGCTGGATCAAAGACTTTATGGTTTTCCCTGTCTATTGATTTCCGCTTTATTCTTATGATATTTAAGTCCCTTTTGTTAGAGTTACATGATAAAGGATTCTTAAATTCCCTTTGTACTACTTATATTCTCACAATTGATGTCCATCTCATTGTCCTTAAATACCTTTAAGATCCATTGACCAAGTTATATTTTCCATGTGATGCTCCTTGATTTATTGATGAACCTTTCATGAATTTTATAGACTCCATTGCCCAATGATTTGAAGATTTCCTCATTCTATTTATTTTACTAGATCATCTTACCCAACCAAAATAATGAAACAAACTCCTCAATTAATAACTATCCTAAAATATATCATATAAAGAAAACAAGTTCATATCCTTTGCAAAAAAATAGAAAGAGCCCTCTCTGAGTCCAGGAAGGCTAGGTCCTAGGACTCCAAAGACTGGTTTCATGTTACCTTGTGCATTTGGTCTACCAATCTGCTAAATCACGGGACCCCAACATTCTAGCAATCACGGTGGGCCCTCTGAGTACATAGTTGTCTGAATACCTCTTATGACTCATTTAAAACCTTAGTTAAGCTTGAAAAATCAACTAACAGCCAAGAGTAGACTTTTCTTGTTTCACCATCCTTGGAAAATGATGACACAGTTAGAAAAAACTCATATAAACTTTAGGGCTACATAAAGAACTCAGAAAACCCCAAAAAAAAACATTCCTAGATTGGTTTTTTTGTCAATTATTGGTGGTGGACCATACACATTTATCTTAAAAACAACCAAAAATATCCACCTGGAGACTCCACTAGCCTCCAGTAGGCATATTATTTCACTAGTTCTCTTTTATATTTCCTTAGGATTGTGTTAAACCAGCCCTAAGAAATTTAGAAGCCTAGTCCCATATTGTAGAATTTTACTAAGCATTGAGAGAGTTCAACCTTCTGAAAATAGTCCTGAAATTTCAGCCTCTCTAAATTTTGAGTTTGAAATCTAGCTTCACAAAGGATCAATACCAGATCTCATCCAGACCCAAATCCTCCTACCATAGTTGATGATCCAGAAAATATTTGTGGAAAAATTCTAAATCTGGAAACTTAACTATTGTTAGGACTATTCATAGAGCAAGTTGTGTTCCTGAACATCTTACTGCTTTGCAAGATCCTAAATTTGACTTGCACCATACAAAGAATCTATTTAGAACCAATTCACATAGTGAGATTGCCTAAACTGACCTTGAGCCCATAGATTTTCAGCAAAGTTATTGTAGAGAAGCTTCTCCTTCTACCCCTCCTGATTTTCAGTTTCTCCATCACTTTAACTCTTTCCATATAAATCTGCTCAAAATCAGTTTGCTGGTCCAAGTACTTACAGCACATCCCTCCACACACCTATTGTTCAAAACACTCCATTTCATCCTACATTCCCTCTCACAAACCCTCCTCTTGTAAATCTTCCATTTTCTGCCATCATGGCAACATGGTATGCCCCCCTAGTTTTACCTCAACCTCTGGTTCCTTTGCAAATTATTACCAATACAAGATCCCTCATTTCACTGGAGCTGAATCCATCACTTCCAAACAACATGTGGATAGGATAAATGATGCTTTTTATTACATGAAAATAGAATAAGAAATCATTAAAATGAGGATATTTTCACAAAGCTTAGGAGGAGAAGACAAAAAATGGTTCAAAGCATTAACTCCTAAAATTATACATGATCTCCCTTCCCTTTACCAAACATTTATAAATAAATGGGAAATCAAGAATAACCCCCTCCAAACCCTTTCTGAATATAAAAATCATAAGAGGAATGTAGGGGAAAGTGTACAAGAATATTGTACCAAGTTTAACAATGTCTACAATGCCCTCCCACCTCATATGAAACCCCCATAATGCCTATCATTAGTCAAATTTACAGAAGGCTTTCATCCAGATATGACATTCCAATTGAGGGAAAGAGACCCCAGAACTTTAGAAGAGATGCAAATAGGGGTTGTGAGTGCAGATGCTAACTTAATTGAAAAGACAGCTAGGATGAGGTCGAAGAAAAAAGTCACTTACAAAGATGAAACCATGACATCAACCTCCTCTTCTAATACCAAAATAGACAACTTAGTTAAGACCATGGAGAGGATGATGGAAAGGATAAACTTGACTGAAAAATTACCTCCTAGGGAGAACCAAGCAAATCCCCAAAATAGAAATAGGAATCCAAATTTTAGAAGAGATCCCCCTCAAAACAGATAAAGAGACAATGATCAACTAATTAGGCCTCCCTTCCAAGACAACTATGTGGATGAAGAAGAGAGGCAGAGTAAAAGGCTAGAGGAAAATCATGTAAATCTAATAGGATCTGACAGTGAGGGTGATGTTTTTCTCACTAAAGAAGAACAAGGATTCTTTTCATCAAACTAAACTGAAACTAACCATGAGGATTCTGAAGATTACAAATTAGGATTTAAAAATGCCATAATGGAAGTCCATAGGAAATATGACCTTAGGAGAAAAAATAACCAAGAGAATTCCAAGAATAATAATGTAGACATTGCTGTTAGGAAAACCTTAGAAAATCCTCCTAAAAAGATAGCAAACAGTACTAATACTATGGCTAAAAAAAACTAATTTGAACAAAGACAAAATCAGCAAGTAAAGTATTGACCTAAGCTGCCCTAGTATTTCCACTAGTGGCCCTAGGAAATATGTCCAAAATAACTGTCCTAATAAAACTCAGAAAATCAAATTTGATCAAAAGACCATGTCTGAGAAAACAGATGTAAATATGTCAAAAACACTAGCACCTTTCAGCCTTGAGGGAGAAATTGCCAAGATAAAAATTAGCATACCCCTTGCTGAATTAGTAACCTAAGATGTATATAAAAATCAGGTCTTGAAATATTTGAATATAGGACATGACAATGACACTTTAAACTTAACTGATGACAAACCAGAGCTGTTGTTTGGTCCCAAAGTTTAAGGACAATACCAAGAAGGGGTTGTCCCTCCATTTTATTTCATTCTGAACATACATGATAAAATATTTCTCAATGCCATGCTAGACTCTGGTACCTCTCACAACCTCATGCAAAAAGTGGTGATGGAGATATTAGGCCTAGAAATTACTAAACCTTACAAAGACATTTATTCTTTTGATTCAGGCTGAGTCAAATGTTTAGGTCTAATCAAGGATTTGTGTGTCAATCTGGCACAAATCCCTGCTAAAGGTCTAGTTATGGACATAGTAGTTGCCGACACTCCCCCAAAGTATGGCATGCTTTTATCCAGATCATGGGGAGATAAACTCCAAGGGGGCCTTCAAATGGATATGTCTTATTCTACCATCCCAGTCTTTAACAAAACAAGGAGATTATACCGGGAATCTCATATGAAATATATGGTAAGAAGCCTAGATATGCCAAATAACACTCATATTTATTCCATTCATTCAGATCTTGATTCATTTATTTTGTATAATGAAGATGAAAACAGAAAACAAGAAAATGAAAATGAGAAAGAGTTAAGTCCACCAGAACAGTCAAATCTGTCCACCAATGAAGAACATAACAACTCAAACTATAACAGCCTTGAATAGCAACACGACAGTGAATATGAGACAGAAACTCTTTGGAACATGAGCTTTGATGGCTCTTGTGGCAAAGCTGGTTCTAGAGATGGTGTATGGATACATAATACAAGCAAGGGACATTCCTATAAACTTGATTTCCAATACACTAGTAACATTGCAAAATATGAAGCCCTCCTCCTTGGCTTACATTTGCTTAAAGACATAGGAGCCAAGAAAATATCAGTCCAAGGAGATTCAGAGCTGATCATTAGGCCAATAAAAGGGGAGTATTCAGCTAAAAATCCAAGATTAAGAGAATATAGGAATGCTTCCCTAGACCTCCTGAAAACCTTTGAGAAATATGATCTCACTTTCATTCCTAGAGCTCAAAATAACCTGGCAAATGAACTTGCCTTTGCTGCCAACAATTGCAAAATACCCCATGAAAATGAAAAATTCACTGTCAAAATAAAAAATTGGCCCACAGTACCTAAAATGAAAACTATTGGCAAGTGTTCGAGGGTGATAAAAACATTGATGATTTTCTGTAATCTAAAAATGATTTTTCTATACCAACACCTAGCTCAAGCCATAAGGAAGATTGTTTTGCCAAAAAAGAAGCCCACAAAACAGAGTTGTCCTCTACTGCTGATAGAAACCAGTTTGAGCATATTTATTAGGAAGAGTCATGTGAAAAACTAGACCAAAATTACCTTGATGTTCTACAATGTAAATATGATACTATACCAAGGGGCCTTACACCATTAGAGGAGATAATTGACTTCAATGATGTAGCTAAAAAACCTAAGATGGAGCCTAGAGAAACTAATGTGGAAGAATATAACGTAGGAAGCATTAAAGAACCCAAAATGATTAAGCTATCTTAAACTCTTGGTCCTGACATAAAACAGGAATACATTAAACTTTTCAGAGAGTTTAGTGATGTGTTTGCATGGGGGTACAAGGACCTGAAATCATATGATACCAACATTATTCAACATAAAATTCCTCTTCAATAAAATCAAAAGCCTTTCAAAAAAAAATAAGAATAATAAACCCTGCTGTATTACCTTTGGTTGAGAAAGAGATTAAAAATATGTATGATGTTGGGATCATAGTTCCCCGTAGATACTCAGAGTGGGTTTCCAACCTTGTTTCAGTTAGAAAGAATACCGGGGAAATTAGGCTTTGTATTGACTTTAGAAATCTAAACAAGACCTCCCTGAAAGATAATTACCCCTTCCCTAAGATGGATCACACACTTCAAAAGGTGGTTGGATCTAAAATAATACCATCGTTGGATGGTTTTTCAGGCTACAACAAAGTTCTTGTACTCCCGAGTGATCAACACAAAACTGCCTTCACCACACCTTGGGGTACATTCATGTATGTTAAAATTCCATTTGGTTTGATGAATGCAAGGGCCACATTCAAAAGGGCCATGGACATAGATTTTTTGAAAGACATAGGCTACTTTATAATCATTTACTTTGATGACATCATTATTTACCCTAAAAATAATAAAGAACACTTAGTCCATTTGAGAATTTTTTTTGAAAAATGTAGGAAATATGGCCTATCTTTGAATCCCAAGAAAACACTCTTTGGTCTATAAGAAGGAAAAATCCTAGACCACATAATATTTGAAGAAAGAATCAAAGTAGACCTCAAAAGGATTGAAGGCATATTGCAAATCAGCCATCCTATAAATATCAAGGAATTGCAATCTTTCATTGAGAAGATCAACTTTTTAAGGAGATTCATACCCAACCTTGTTGAACTTTTGAGAAATATCGCAAACACGCTAAAAAATGAGACGGGAGATAAATGGAATTTGAAAGCCAAATAGTCATTTGAACTAGTAAAACAAGCCCTCACTTAAACACCAATTCTTATGAGTCTTGATTTCACCAAGGATTTCTACTTTTTTTCATTTTCATCTGAACACACCATTGCTGCAGTGTTGTTGCAAAATAATACCATGGGGAAAGAACATCCCATAGCCTTTTTCAATAAAACATTAAGGGATTCTCCACTCAAGTATAACATCATGGAGAAACAAGCCTTAGCCTTGATAAAATCATTGAAGGATTTCCGAGTCTACATCTTACACTCTCATATCATTGCTTTTGTCCCACATACAGCTATCAAGGATATTCTAAATCAAGATCCTGATGGTAAAAGGGGAAAATTGATTGCTATTATCTTAGAGTATGATTTAGAAATCAGAACCACCAAGCTGGTTAAAGGACAAGGACATGAAAAAATTATGTCTAAATCAAATTTCCAAGCATTAGATATAAATATGGTTGATGTTTTAGAAGAACAAGAATAATGCACAGCTCCTCATGTTGAAAAATAATTTCTGAATTCATATTGGTATGCTGATATCCTATATGTGTTTTTATATATTAATTCTCCTCCTACCTTATCAAATACAAAAGTTAGATTCCTGAAACAAAAACTTTAAAATTATGCATTTTATATGGGGTGTTATATTGGAAAAATTTTGTAGGCCTTTTTCTTAAATTTTTGCTTGAGGATGATGCAGGTAAAATCATGCATGAGCTGCATGAGGGAGAATGTGGAAGCCACCTTTACTGGAAAACCATAGCTAAAAAAATCCTTAGAGTTGGATATTACTGGCCCACCCTTTTTCCTTATACCCACAAATTGGTCATGACTTGCCATAAGTGCCAATTTTTTTATGGCAAGAGAAAACTCCTACCTTTACCTTTTCATCACATTACTGTTGAAGCTCCTTTTCAACAATAGGGTTTAGAATTAATTGGAGATATTCACCCCACCTCATCTACCCAACATAAGTGGATCCTCACTGCTATTGATTATTTTACCAAGTGGATAGAACTCATTCCCTCTAGAAATGCTACTGACTCAGTCATTATCAAATTTCTTGAGAATAACATCTTTTCTAGATTTGGTTGCCCCAGAAAGATCATCCCAGATAATGTTGCTACCTTTTCATCCAACGTAATGGTTGAATTCTGTTATAAGTATCACATCACATTAGGGCATTCCACATCTTATTACCCTCAAGGTAATGGGTTGGCTGAGTCTTCTAACAAAATCTTGGTCAATATTATCAAGAAACTTCTGGAATAGAATAAAAAATCATGGCATGGCAAGCTAGTACATGCACTATGGGTTGATAGACTAACCACCAAGAAATCAATTGGTATGTCTCCCTATCAAATAGTGTATGGCATCGATGTAGTCTTCCCAACATCCTTGGGAGTTTCAGTCATG